>NIVC01002086.1:10000-60000 GCA_002269645.1 Macrostomum lignano | reverse complement strand
TAAGGTACGCTATGACTCTGCTCGGGGTGTACTCTATTTGTGTGTCCTACGCTTGTATGCGCCTAGGGTTTTGGGCCTCGGATTTTACTTGGAAAATCCGACCTTGCAATTTCTCTCTCTCTTAGCCAATCAACGCGCTTCAGATAAAAGAGGCAAAGATTTTTTGTAAAGACTGAATTAGGATGCCCTTAGCTGTAGATAGACGTTAAGAGACATGAACTAGCCGTCTAGCCCTATAAGTTCCTATGCCCTTACATGATTTGAGTTTGAGCAAGATTCTTAGAAATATCAATATATTAGTCGACATCAAAAGCATTTTTCGCTATGTACAAGTAATAGTTATACGGATAGTTATATATATATAAGCGAAAAATGCTCTTTCAGCCACTGCTACAACCATTGCGATTACATAGTTTACGCAGCAGCTTAGCGACAATAAAAGTTTTAATAGTCTTAAACTTATTATTATAAAATTTCTTATTGCCTGCAGTGTGGTCTTCGTCAAATGGCCTCTGACGAAGTGCGCACTTTCTGCAGTCTACCGTCAGCTTCGCAAAAGGCCCTGCTAGCTTATCCGGACCTGGTGAACCGGTGCCTCAACCGGTATGCTAGCACCGGTTCGGCTAGGGACAGCTTGTTGAGTCTGTTGGACTCGTGTCCGGAGCTGCTAACCGCAGTCGATAATCGGACATACCGCGAGAGTGCGCTTGGCTACGCCTTGCTGAAGAAGCGAATCGATACTTGCTGGCACATGATCAGCATTGCTGAGCGGTGAGACGCCTCTGTCAATATACATCTCCTATTTACATAATTAGTCATTCTCATTTTCTGTCTTACTCATTTTACCCTGCATAATTTAGGCATGGAATTGCTCAAACTGTGCTGCGTCATAGAAATTCGTCTGGCCACACATTGCTCATGTTTGCCATCGATTTGGATACGGAAGCTGAAGGCGGTCCGCTTATTGAAAGACTTCTTGACGAGTGGCCTGAGCAGGTTTGTTTACCTGATATCCTGAGCTCAATAAGCCGTTTAACGTAATTTGTTAATTCTGACTCACTTGATTGCACTATTGTTGCAACACTGACTCACTTGATTGCACTATTGTTGCAACACACTGACTCACTTGATTGCACTATTGTTGCAACACACTGACTTACTTGATTGCATTCATTTATGCAACACACTGACTCACTTGATTGCACCATTGCTGCAACACACTGACTCACTTGATTGCATTCATTTATGCAACACACTGACTCACTTGATTGCACCATTGTTGCAACACACTGACTCACTTGATTGCATTCATTTATGCAACACACTGACTCACTTGATTTCACCATTGCTGCAACACTGACTCACTTGATTGCACTATTGTTGCAACACACTGACTCACTTGATTGCACCATTGTTGCAACACACTGACTCACTTGATTGCATTCATTTATGCAACACACTGACTCACTTGATTGCACCATTGCTGCAACACACTGACTCACTTGATTGCACCATTGTTGCAACACACTGACTCACTTGATTGCATTCATTTATGCAACACACTGACTCACTTGATTGCATCATTGCTGCAACACACTGACTCACTTGATTGCATTCATTGCTGCAACACACTGACTCACTTGATTGCATTCATTTATGCAGCACACTGACTCACGTGATTGCACCATTGCTGCAACACACTGACTCACGTGATTGCACCATTGCTGCAACACACTGACTCACGTGATTGCACCATTGCTGCAACACACTGACTCACGTGATTGCACCATTGCTGCAACACACTGACTCACGTGATTGCACCATTGTTGCAACAACCTGACCTGACTTCCATCCATCCCCAAACGGATCCGGCTAGGTGCACACCTGCTACGATACTGAAGGTCGCAACGTTCTTCATCACTGCGCCGCTGATGGCCGGTGCAACTCACTTCGCGTCATCCTTCGCTGCCTGCTTACCAAATTTGGATCAGCGGCGCAATGCCCCTCGCTAGCGCTGACGGCTGCAGCTTCAGCATTCAGCGTGCCGGACAGTGTTGAGAGTCTAACTCCGATTCACTACATGGCCAAGTCTTGCCGGCTTGACCTGCTTCAAGTTGTTGCAGAATTTGCTTCAACAGCTCAATTAGTTATTAATTTCGATCAGCCCTGGCCAACCGGACACACGCCGCTGTGCTTGGCCGCTGTTGCAGAGTTCGCCTCTCCAACCCAGAAACTTGGCGTCTGTCGCTGGCTGGTTGAGAGTGTCAGTGCCAACCCACGAACAGCTTTGTCGAGTGTTGCAGGCAATTCGGCAGCAAAGTCTTTGCTCAATCAGTTGGTTGCGGAATTTCCCGATTCGGCATTCTGCGATTCTGAAGACGACAACGATGAAGAGCCGGACAATGAAGCTGACGAGTCCGAGGAAGAAGCGAAAGCAGAAGACCAATCGAAGTTGCAAGTTGATGCCGCTATTAGCCAAGTTGAACGACTTGGCTTTGTTGATAAGAAAAATAGTGAGCAAAATTTTCAATTATCCAATCTGGCTCGGCGGCAACTCGCAGACGGGCTGAGGAGTTCTGGAAGCGTTGACGATTCCAGCAGATTTATTGATGCCCTGCTGGCCGGCTGCCCGACACTGTCAGGTACCAGAGGCTTTTTGCAACAGTCAGCTGAGCCTGTCCTACTGTGTCTGAGTCTACTGGCTGCCGATTCAAGCTGCAGTAGGTCTGGCGAGACTGCTGGCCATCCAGGCAGCTTGCGGCTGGCAATCCAAACTGCTCTGAGACACATCGGCCGGACCGATTTGATGCATATTTTAACTGACAGCTCAGATAATTTGACTTCTGACCTGTAGCAGCATTTCGTGTGCGAAATATAGAAGAATTTCTTACTGTATACTCACTGTCAACTAGGAGGTCAGTTTCGGTCTAAAAACGTAGTTGAGCATGTTTTAGTGCCATCAAAGCAGCCAAATTATTACACACACCCAGATTAAGTGCCAAGCATGTGAAAAACTGTGATTAATAAATTAATATAGCATTTTTCAAGCCAATTAAGCCTAGGAGCAAGCAATTTAATCCTTATTGGGAGAATCAAGCTATTGAAGACTTGCTTTTCATTGTCTGTGACCCGAAAGGGGGGTCTATGGAGCAACCAATTTGAGAATTTGGGCGCGCTATTAACCCTTTCCACAGTTGTGCAAGCCTCAGACCATAGAAAATAACAGATTTCATTAGACAAAGATAGATATGGCAGACAAGGAATTTAACGAGCACCAGTGGCGTAGCCAGCGGGGGGGGGTGAGATTCGGGGCGGCGGGTACCAAAAACCATGAGGCAATTGAGTGCCTGCGGCGCCAAAATCTGTGCCTGTGGCGTCTCTGAAATCAAAGTGTTAATGTCAATCGTTTTTGATGTGCCATCTAGTTGCTGACGTTATTTCAGTGAAGTTTATTCGTGAATGATTTACGAGCATTGTGAAAGGGATTAATTGCGCACCCAGATTCTCAAATTTGTTGTCCCATAGACCCCCTTTTGGACCATAGACAATGAAAAACAAGTCTTCAATAGCTTGATTCTCCCAATAAGGATTAAATTGCTTGCTCAGTTGGTTTGGAAAATGCTATATTTTTATCCACTGCCAACCTTTCCTGTTCTATTATTCGTCGTAAGTTAATTATATGCCTATTATTTTTGCAACCCGTTTTCTAGTCCATTATTTACACGCTTTGAATTCAATCCAAGGTATGTTAGTCAAAGCAATGGAGCAATAAGCAATAAGTTTCACCCCCAGATTCTCATTTAGACATGGCACAAGCAGTGAGGAAAAAAGCAATGCAATTCATTTTAAACTTCATTTGTTGCATATGGACACAATCTCCATTACTTATGCAAACATATTTTGGATTAAAATTCAATGGTTGTGAGCTAAAATGGTCTGCAAAAAGCGATAACTAAATAACAACCAAATATAGTTTCTACATTTGATATCTTGAAATTTGTTAAAATATAACGTCTCCGGAATTTCCGGGTTTGTACTTTCTTACTCTCCTATAGCCATTGAACAACAAACTTTAGCATTCATTCTTCAGCAAAAAATTCAGTCAGTTATGTTTGCACTTCTCATTAAAACAACTGTTAAGACCGAAATTGCTCTAAATTTATACCTGATGCAAATCTAATATTACGTGTACATGAAATTAATACTCTTACACGTACATACACTAATTATAGTTAAGCGTCTTTCACTTTATTTGTTCATAATTTTTTAATACTTTTGCTGACTATACTTTAACGAAAATCATTTAGCTAAAATAATACACGCCTTTAATGCTAACTTATAATAAATAGTATCTGATGTTTATTTGCATGAACTTGTAAAATTAAAATGCAAATACAGGATTGACAATTTGGCAATTTTTTGTCAAAATATAAAATATTTATTATTCAAATTAATTTGCAACTTGACTGCCATAAATAGATTGCTGTCTATTTAGATTGCTGTCTATTGTCTCTACCATATGGATATGGTAGAGTTATAAGGTTAGGTATGAGTTTGGGATTCGGTTGGGTTATATTAATGTTAATAGAATTATATTTTATTAAGGGTTATGGCTGGATTGGCAGTTAAATTCTCACTGACTATCAATTGTCACTGGCAGTCAAATGACACTGACAGTCAATTGTCACTGGCAGTCAAATGACACTGACAGTCAATTGTCACTGGCAGTCAAATGACACTGACAGTCAAATGACACTAACACTGACAATCAAATTGTCACTGACAGTCAAATTGTCACTGACAGTCAATTGTCACTGGCAGTCAAATGACACTGACAGTCAAATGACACTGACACTGACAATCAAATTGTCACTGACAGTCAATTGTCACTGGCAGTCAAATGACACTGACAGTCAAATGACACTGACACTGACAATCAAATTGTCACTGACAGTCAAATGACACTGACAGTCAAATTGGCACTGACAGTCAAATGACACTGACACTGACAATCAAATTGTCACTGACAGTCAAATTGTCACTGACAGTCAATTGTCACTGGCAGTCAAATGACACTGACAGTCAAATGACACTGACACTGGCAATCAAATTGTCACTGACAGTCAAATGACACTGACAGTCAAATTGGCACTGACAGTCAAATGACACTGACACTGACAATCAAATTGTCACTGACAGTCAAATTGTCACTGACAGTCAATTGTCACTGGCAGTCAAATGACACTGACAGTCAAATGACACTGACACTGGCAATCAAATTGTCACTGACAGTCGAATGACACTGACAGTCAAATTGTCACTGACAGTCAATTGTCACTGGCAGTCAAATGACACTAACAGTCAAATGACACTGACAGTCAAATGACACTGACACTGACAATCAAATTGTCACTGACAGTCGAATTGTCACTGACAGTCAATTGTCACTGGCAGTCAAATTGTCACTGACAGTCAATTGTCACTGGCAGTCAAATGACACTGACAGTCAAATGACACTGACAGTCAAATTGGCACTGACAGTCAAATGACACTGACAGTCAAATTGTCACTGACAGTCAAATGACACTGGCAGTCAAATGACACTGACAGTCAAATGACACTGACAGTCAAATTGGCACTGACAGTCAAATGACACTGACAGTCAAATTGGCACTGACAGTCAAATGACACTGACAGTCAAATTGGCACTGACAGTCAAATGACACTGACAGTCAAATGACACTGACAGTCAAATGACACTGATAATCAAATTCCATTTACATTATTTCAAGTGTGGCTCCCAGCTACATGTACTTCACAGTTTCCATAGCAATTCTTTAAACAGTTATTTTCCCATTGCAGCCAGGCTTTCCTGTCAATCAACCGATCGCTTCATGCCACCAGGCGGCAAGATCAGGCAGACGGTGCTGCAGCTCTATCGAGACTTTCTCCGGCTCGGCCGCCAGAAGCCGGGAGTGGCCGACTTGGCCAAACGGGAATTCCGCCGGCACAGCCGCATTCCGGCCAGCGATGTTGTCCGGATTGAACAGCAGGTGCGAAGAGGCAAACACCTGCTCGCTACTTTAAGTAGCCAACACGTGACTGGTATTGGTAGCATTGGGCCGCCTGTGCAGTCAAAGATTGACCCGGCTTCTACGGCTTCTAAATCTTGAACTAATGTTTTTTTGTAAATTAACAATTTATCGTTAACAAGGATGTGCAAAATCAAGCTCATTAAATTTTATTGTTAAACAGTAAAAATACTGTTGCTAAAGTAAAAAAACAGTGAAAGCAGCAGTTTCTTTGTTTATTTTAATTTAACCAACGTTACATAAATTACTCTGTACAGTTATATGCATGGGATACTTGATTTTCGACTTAGTTTAATTGTGTCAGTTTAAACTCCCACAGGACCTGCGAAAAAATGATTATTTAAAACTGTTCAGTGTTTCAGCTTAAGTAATTCATTTCCTTGAAAAGTCCTTTTTACTATTAATAATCTCGGTTTGCTTGTACGAGAGGAGAGTCAAATATTGAAGGATCCGTTTAGCAGACAAATGAAAAAAAGTAACCGTAACTAAATTATCAAAGCACAATCATTGTTCAAAAAGCTTAAAGCAGTATAACAACGCAGAAATCCAAAAATAAGTGGCGTTATTATTTCATTTTAACAACTAAAAAGCTACAACTTGTGATTGTAGGAGCACGAAGCAATTAAAGCGTTAAGAAAATAATCTTTCCCGTTGTTGGTTTCAGGCCAATCTGAGTTCCTTTCCCCGCTTTTTTAATTTTAACCACAGATACTACAGTAACTAGATATGCCTCTCGCAATTAAAGTTATGAAAAAGTAGAGCGTACATGTATGCTTTTTCAGTAGTTCATCTGCGCAGTGGCACTTAAATTTAATTTAAATTGGCAGCTAAAATTCCCTTCCTTTCTTCGGGCTTTTGACCTCCTAGAGCATATCCGGTTAATAATGAGCAAGCTGCTAATACGCTGTACACAAGTAAACGCGAGATGGACGAAACTCAGCCTAGGGGCAAGGCCCAATCTAGCTCAGCCAATGAGAGAGCAGTGAGAGGGGGCAAGTCAGACGGACGAAGCTATGCCTAGGGGGTAAGGCCTAATCTAGCTCAAGCCAATGAGAGAGCAGTGAGGAGAGAGGGCAAGTCAGACGGACGAAGCTATGCCTAGGGGGTAAGGCCTAATCTAGCTCAAGCCAATGAGAGAGCAGTGAGGAGAGAGGGCAAGTCAGACGGACGAAGCTATGCCTAGGGGGTAAGGCCTAATCTAGCTCAAGCCAATGAGAGAGCAGTGAGGAGAGAGGGCAAGTCAGACGGACGAAGCTATGCCTAGGGGGTAAGGCCTAATCTAGCTCAAGCCAATGAGAGAGCAGTGAGGAGAGAGGGCAAGTCAGACGGACGAAGCTATGCCTAGGGGGTAAGGCCTAATCTAGCTCAAGCCAATGAGAGAGCAGTGAGGAGAGAGGGCAAGTCAGACGGACGAAGCTATGCCTAGGGGGTAAGGCCTAATCTAGCTCAAGCCAATGAGAGAGCAGTGAGGAGAGAGGGCAAGTCAGACGGACGAAGCTATGCCTAGGGGGTAAGGCCTAATCTAGCTCAAGCCAATGAGAGAGCAGTGAGGAGAGAGGGCAAGTCAGACGGACGAAGCTATGCCTAGGGGGTAAGGCCTAATCTAGCTCAAGCCAATGAGAGAGCAGTGAGGAGAGAGGGCAAGTCAGACGGACGAAGCTATGCCTAGGGGGTAAGGCCCAATCTAGCTCAAGCCAATGAGAGAGCAGTGAGGAGAGAGGGCAAGTCAGACGGACGAAGCTATGCCTAGGGGGTAAGGCCTAATCTAGCTCAAGCCAATGAGAGAGCAGTGAGGAGAGAGGGCAAGTCAGATGGACGAAGCTATGCCTAGGGGGTAAGGCCCAATCTAGCTCAAGCCAATGAGAGAGCAGTGAGGAGAGAGGGCAAGTCAGACGGACGAAGCTATGCCTAGGGGGTAAGGCCTAATCTAGCTCAAGCCAATCAGAGAGCAGTGAGGAGAGGGGGCAAGTCAGATGGACGAAACTATGCCTAGGGGTAATAAGGCCCAATCTAGCTCAGCCAATGAGAGAGCAGTGAGGAGAGAGGGCAAGTCAGACGGACGAAGCTATGCCTAGGGGGTAAGGCCTAATCTAGCTCAAGCCAATCAGAGAGCAGTGAGGAGAGGGGGCAAGTCAGATGGACGAAACTATGCCTAGGGGTAATAAGGCCCAATCTAGCTCAGCCAATGAGAGAGCAGTGAGGAGAGGGGCAAGTCAGACGGACGAAAGTCAGCCTTGGGGGCCAATGTAGCTCGGCCACAATGAGAGGAGGGCAAGAGGGGTGCTTTCACAAGGTCGAAATCCTAGAAACACAACATCGAAAACTTAAATAGCAGCCACTTTCACAAGGTCGAAACTTAATAAGCTCGAAATTTCACAACGTCGAAAACTTATTATAATAAGAACTATGGCGATGAGCGTTTAGGTTAGAAAACTAGGAGTCCTTAGGTTAGAAACTGCAGAATTGGAGGTCTAGGGATTTAAACAATTCTAGGGATATCCACGATTGGAGTTAAAGTGAATATGTACAGTAGTTTTCTATGTTGTGAAATTTCGACCTTATGAAGTTTCGATCTTGTGAAAGAATGTGCTTTCGACGTTGTGAAATTTCGAGTTTGTGAACCCCCGGGCAAGACACCAGCGGGCAGGAGGAAAGCCAAACTGTTTATTGGCCTGGCTGTGGGGTGGGGCGCCAACCCTTTTTTCTCGTGCTCGCTATGCACACAATGAAGTTGCTAATTTAATGGGTCTGCTTGTGGAAAGCCAGAGGCGATTGTTGCAGAAACTTTAAATATCTATTAAATATAAGATACTGTTTTTTTACTAATATCAAGGCAAAAAACGCTCATTTTGCTACTAAACAAGAGTATCTGATAGAAGCGAGTGACATTCTACTTATGCTGGTATCTGTGATTTTAACAAATTACTACAAGACAGCTACGCATTCAGTAAATTGCATGATGATATCAAGAATCCACAAGATTTTGCAATCAGCAGTTTAATATTAAATGAAATTTTACTACAACAATTTGGCCGGATAAAAAACAGATGTACCAAGTATAGTCTAATGTTGTGACGCTAAACAAAAATAAAAATTAACAAGCTGCTACTAACTCTACTTACAGTAATCTGTAGGAAACATCAACTTAAATGTGGCGAGTAGGCAAAAAATGAAAGAAGCGCGATTAAAACTCGTGATTTTTTAAAGGAAGCATTTAAACAATTAAAACGCGTTTAATTCGGAGGCCCTATTCACAATTTAATTATACAAAATATAACTAAATGCTTTGTTTACGCGCGCAGTACACATTTTTTTGTAGCCTGACAATGTACTTTTAATAAGTTGATCGACAATTGGAAGCGTATAAGCGATACTATGTAGTAGTCAGGCAAACATTGTGATAAATCTGATTTTTAGGAACAATATAATGAAACCTATAAAGTTGTTTGTTATATACTACTCAATATTAGTAATAATAATTACACATGTCCCAATAGGTAGATGTGCAACCGACAGCTCTGCCGCAGCTATTGCGCGGCGCATCTGAAGGCTGCGTGCGGCTGTTCAGTCCAAGGACTTAGGAGTCGCCACACACACCCTCAATTACCCCAGCTAATACTGGCACCCATTTTACAGCTGGGTGAACTGAAGCAATGCAGAGCTTCAGTGGTGAGTCAGACGCTCTAACCAGTAGGCTAAAACTCCCTATATTAAGTAGCAAGTAAGGCAATTTTGTGGCAATTGAGGAGTTTTAAATGGATTAATTGAGCTTCATCTTGGATTAGCTCACACTTCCGCTAGCTCAGAACTTAACAACTATCTAACCTGCTGAGAAGCAATACTACTGAATAGACAGTAACATAATAGCGCATATATAAACGCTTCAACAAATTCGAAAAACTAAAAAAGAACAACATAAACCAGTTAAAAAAATAAAATTGTTTCAATTGGTGGTAGCGGTTCGAAGTAATGATTGTGACCATTATCCGTACAGCACTTCGTCCAACAACTGCAAAGGTTTGTGCAGTTGAACTTCAACCCAACATGGCGTCTCCTTGATGCTCCGCCGATTATAGTCTCTGCCCCAGCCTTTGACAAAGCTCAATCGAATTGCGCACAAGCGCCTGAGGTCGTCGACCCCGACGCCGGTGTCCGAGCCTTGCAGCGGCCCGTTGTCGGTGCCGGATGCGGCGCTTGTGGCGGCTCTGGAAGCTTGCAATTTCATCTCTTGATGGCATTGGCCAATGTCGAATACCTGCAATAAATGTTTTATAAATTGTGGTAAACCTTCGGCCAAGAAGTGTCCCAGAGAGTCATTTGCGTCACCCAAAAGTTGTTACAGATAGCAGGTAAAATTACAGATACTAGAATAACTAGATGGGCCACTCAGTACATTTGCGTGTAAGCTACTTTCAGTTCAGTAGTAAGTTAAACAGAAGCATTTTAATGTAATTATAAAGCCCAGGCTCATTTTATTGGCTTTTACCTCCAGCTTAAACCCTTCAACAGCGCCTTTCCACACACTAACCCGGCACCACTTGTATTGGTTTTTATCAATGTAAGGACTTAGATTGCCGCTCCAATTCTCCGGAGTTATGAGCTCTGCCCTCCCTGCCCGGTCCATCCTGCTCTGTCCTTGGTCCATCTGTGCTGGCTCCTCTGGTTGTCTCCCTGCTTATTGCGTCTCGGCTCTCATCTCTGACAGTGGATTGGAGTCCTGGAAAGGATGTTCGTCCCGAATCGGGGAAAACCGGCTGAGTCCGGTTTCCTCTTGCCCCTTGTGCCCCTCCCCCCCCCTTGGCCTGGCCTCCAATATTGAGCTGGATAGGTGATGCCCTTGTGGCTTGCAGCCCTATAGGTCTTTGGTCACGGGCCTGACAGGAGACTAGCCCTCGGATACAAGCCTTCCAGACTCGTTCCAATAGTTCAGCCCTTTCCAAGACTTCTGGGTTTCCCCGCTCTTGGACGGCTTCCAGTAGTATATCCAACATTTTCGTTTCCAATTTTCGCGCACTCCCGAGGACTTGTCTGCTGGGGGGTAGCCTGGGTGGACTCGGTCCTAGCACCGTCCCTGATTCCACTTTTTGGGTTGGCGGTGTCTTGTACCATAGGTTTGAAGTCCCTCGCCTCCCCTGGCCTTAGTCAGGGCCCAACTAAATTGGTTCTCGGACTTCCGAGGAGGGTATCTCGGGTCCACGGAATTCCCCGTGCCCTTGGAAAGTGCCCCGCAGCGGTAGAGCCCCCTTTAGGGCTGATCCGCGGGTAAGCCCAGTTTCCCACCCCCGTTTAACAACAACAACCCGGCACCACCCCAATTTTTATTGCCTTTCTCGGAATTCCAGCCTAAAGCTGCCATGTACATTTCAGTGGACTGGCTAATGTACATTATTGCTAAACCAATTAGCAAGTTGGTTATGCCCGCAAGCTTGGGTTCTAAACTTATTAAAGTCCTTTCAAGGACCTTTATTCTTATAAAATAGCTTACGTATTCTTCTTTGCTACTGAACTGAAAGTAGAAGGCTGTTTTACTAAGTATATATGCCTGAGTGGCCCATCTAGTAATTCTAGTATCTGTGGGTAAAATAGGAAAGACGTACTCTACACGACCCACTCGGATCAACCAGTGGGTGGCTTCAAAGTACAGGAAGAGGTGGGCCAACGCCCCCGATTGCCAACAATCCCGCGCCGCTGTCCCCTGTTCTTCCCCCACCTTCCGCAGGGACATCAGGGCGGTGACCATGGCCCTCTCGGGTCATGGCTGTTTTGCCAGGCATTGCCACCTCCAGGGAAAAATCCGTAGCGAGGAATGCCCTATCTGCCTTCTCCTGTGTCGAAAAAGTGGAGCACTTCATTTGTGAATGCCCCGCCTTTACTCGGGACAGGCTCACCTACCTCGGCCCAAACACGGACCTCTCCGACGTTTTCAGGCCCGAGACTCTCTGCCAGCTCGTCCGCTATTTAAGGGCTACTGGGCGAGCGAACATCCACCTTCTGGATTCTCCGGGAACCACCAAACCAGTTAATTTTTAATTATGATTAACCACACCATTTGTTTGCAATTTTTAAACCGTAGTACACCTTGTTTGTTAACTTAGACAATTTTCAGATGCACAATTTCAATTTAATTAGATTTAATCAATAAATGTTGCCAGTAGAAATCTCAACTTGAACTTACTATACATAAGAAGGTAAAAATCTAGCAAATCTATGCTTATTAAACTGGCCATAAATTTTCTAATCTGGTCCTGATTGCACCACTTCGAGCCACTTTAGTTGTTGACCGTGAACTGGTATTAGACAGGACTTCAATTTCATTTATTTATCAACTATAAGCCACAGATACAGATACTAGAATAAACTAGATAGTCTACTCAGCACATTTGCGTATAAACTACTTTCAGTTCAGTAGTAAGTTAAACAGAAGCATTTTGATATACTCTTAAATGTTAGCTCTAATCCCCCCAGCAAAAACCCTCCAACCCTTCCTTTCCACACTACCCCGCCTCCACCCCAATTTTTATTGCCTTTATCAGAATTCCAGCCTGAAGCGGCCATGTACATTTCAGTGGACTGGTCAATGTACATTATTACTGAACCAATTAGCACGTTGTTTACGCTCGCAAGCTTGGGTTCTAAACTTATCAAAGTCATTTCAGCTGCCTTTATTTTTATAAAATAGCTTCTGTATTCTTATTTGCTACTGAACTGAAAGTAGAAAGCTGTTTTAATACGCATTTATGCCTGAGTGGCCCATTGACAGTCATTTTAGAATCTGTGTTATAACCCCATTGGTTGCTGTGTTGCAAATTTATGTATAGTCTGCTGAATATGGAAAAGCAGGCTAACTGTGGAATTCGCCAGCTTTTCTTATTAAATTAGGCTAACGACAATGACTAAAGTTTTGATTTAGTCCCCGTACGAAACACTGAGCGATATTAAATTTAATGTAAATCTTGCAGTGTCAGATCAAGGACAGAGTAATGCTATAGTATAATTACATTAATTACATTAACAAAAGTATGATTGTTGAAAAAACTATCGGAGCGGAAGTAATTTGTTACTGGCCGGAAGTAACTAGTTAATAACCGGAAGTAATTTGTTGTATGACCAGAAGTAATTTGTTAATGGCCGGAAATAACTAGTTGATGACCGGAAGTAATTTGTTAATATGACCGGAAGTAATTTGTTAATATGACCGAAAGTAATTTGTTTGTATGACCGGAAGTAATTTGTTAATGGCTGAAAGTACTTTGTTGATGGCCGGAAGTTGAGCAAATAAGAAAAAGCGTGAATGGATTTATAATATCTGGATATACATTACTTTGGAAAGAAAAATCGCTGTAAGACTTGGATATTTAGCCCAGCAAAGAAATCAAGCAGACAATTTGCTAGATTCTTATGTTTAAATACAGCTGGTCAAGAGTCTCCGTCTTAATAAGAGCATTAATCTGGTCCCCGTACGAAACACTGGGCGATATTATAATTTTATACGAATCGTGCACAGTGTCAGATCAAGGACATATTAGCTAAATAATAATAAAGTACAACACAAAGACCTACACAGTATATAAATTATAGCTTTAAATTGTGTTTTTAAGATTACAGAAGATAAAAATTTGATTAAGAGCGACAAAAATATGACCGGAAGAGATACAAAAATAACCGGAAGTGATTTAAAAATAAACGGAAGTGATATAAAATGACCAGAAGTGATATAAAATGACCGGAAGTGATATAAAAATGACCAGAAGTGATATAAAAATGACCGGAAGTGATATAAAAATGACCAGAAGTGATATAAAAATGACCGGAAGTGATATAAAAATGACCGGAAAGTGATACAGATAGGTGTCCAAAAGCTATGAAAATATGATCAGTATGATCAGATAAAATAGATAACCGGAAGCAGTAAATATGACAGGAAGGGAAAACACTGACTATTCACCTTAATCCTAGCGGACGCGTAGATTTTATGCACGACATCACCAGGCGGACGACCGGCCTCCCTGTCCAAGTAGAGCGACTCCACAAACACAGGATGATCCGATAGGCAAGCCAGCCAGACGTCTCCGCTGCCAACCATGCTCAACGACACGCCCCGGCCAATATGCAATCTGGCCCGTTCGGACACATCCGTACGCCTGACGTTGCTGAGTTGGCCTAAACAAAACCGATGCGTCGAAGAAGGGTCTGTGTAGCCGTCTATGGTTACAATCGACTGACGGTAGGGCACCTGGCATTGATTACAGAGACGGAATGGTACGTATTCAATTTTATACCGTTGCTATGGTATATTTTTATCAGGCAAGTCTTAACAAAAGAGGTTCTGTCTATGGTTTATCCATATACATCAATCCATAGGCAGAGCTGTGTTGTCTCATTATGTCAAGGGCGCCACTAAGCATTAACCATAGACGAAACCAGCGGGCACGGAGTGCACTCATTGACGATTCCGTGGGCCGTGCGACCCTTAAGATCTTATAATAACTGCGGCTGGTCTGATTCAACTGAACTTAGAAGTTAGGCTGTCGCTGTCGGTCTGTCTCTCTGGCTCTGTTACTTTGTCTGTCTGTCTGTCTTAGTGTCTTTTTAGATCTGTCTGCCAGTCTGTCTGTCTTAGTGTGTCTTTTTAGATCTGTCTGTCTTAGGGTCTTAGTGTCTGTCTTTCTAGATCTGTATGTCTGTCTGTCTGTCTAGATGTCTGTCTGTCTTCTGTCTAGATATGTCTGTCTGTGTCTGCCTGTCTAGATATGTCTGTCTGTGTCTGCCTGTCTAGATATGTCTGTCTGTGTATGTCTGTCTAGATATGTCTGTCTAGATATGTCTGTCTGTGTCTGCCTGTCTAGATATGTCTGTCTGTGTATGTCTGTATAGATATGTCTGTCTAGATATGTCTGTCTAGATATGTCTGTCTGTGTCTGCCTGTCTAGATATGTCTGTCTGTGTCTGCCTGTCTAGATATGTCTGTCTGTGTCTGTCTGCCATGCCAGCCTGTTTATTTACACAACTCAGTCGATCTTCTGATCTGCTTGTAAAATTTCAAATTGAGTGCAAATGTTTTCAAGACAAGACCGTGTCATTACAAAAGCGGATTAGAGCTTAGTTAATATGACTAATAAGAAGAATGATCATACTAATATCGCTGCCTTAACTCGAAACGCTCAACACTAACTTAATAGGGCAAAAATCAAAAGTATGTGCGCAATATGAAGCAGACGTAACCGACAGACCCCAACAAGCGTAAACACAACAGTGCTGCTTCGGGTGCATTTTGTAGCTGAGCAACTCAGATTGCAGGCGGTGGCAGGGAAGGGCGCCCAGATAACGGACAGTATCCAGCAGAAGGAAAAGGAAACAAGAAAGAGAGCCTGTCTAAGGCAAGCGGTTGATAGAGAATAAAAATATGGAGGAAATTAATGCCGCGCACCAGTGCAAAACAATATTTATAAAGTTATAAACGATTGATGAAGAAAGCAAGCTCGCGGGATTTTACTGCCCCAGTTTAACGACCAGCTGATGCTGGATTGCGAGAAAATTTATTTTTGCAACGGTTCGCGAGCTGAGCTTTTGATGAAGCGGATGAAAAATAAATTGGATAGCAAAATATTTTATCGGCTTTTGCTTTGTTCTAGGAGACTCAGCTGACTGAACTAGGGTAACAGATAGATAGACTGGTTTATACATATAGATAGATATATAGATACACTGGCAGATAAATGCAGATAGACTGGCAGATAGATACAGATAGACTGGCAGATAGATACAGACAGGCTGGCAGATAGATACAGACAGGCTGGCAGATAGACACAGACAGGCTGACAGATAGACAGCCAGACTGGCAGATAGACAGGCAGGCTGGCAGATAGACACAGACAGACTGGCAGATAGATACAGATAGACTGGGAGATAGATACAGACAGGCTGGCAGATAGATACAGATAGGCTGGCAGATAGACACAGACAGGCTGACAGATAGACAGCCAGACTGGCAGATAGACAGCCAGGCTGGCAGATAGACACAGACAGACTGGCAGATAGACAGGCAGGCTGGCAGATAGACAGACAGACTGGCAGATAGACAGGCAGGCTGGCAGATAGACAGGCAGGCTGGCAGATAGACACAGACAGACTGGCAGATAGACAGACAGGCTGGCAGATAGACACAGACAGGCTGACAGATAGACAGCCAGGCTGGCAGATAGACAGCCAAGCTGGCAGATAGACACAGACAGACTGGCAGATAGACAGGCAGGCTGGCAGATAGACAGACAGACTGGCAGATAGACAGGCAGGCTGGCAGATAGACAGGCAGGCTGGCAGATAGACACAGACAGACTGGCAGATAGACAGACAGGCTGGCAGATAAACACAGACAGGCTGACAGATAGACAGCCAGGCTGGCAGATAGACAGCCAAGCTGGCAGATAGACAGGCAGGCTGGCAGATAGACACAGAAAGACTGGCAGATAGATACAGAAAGACTGGCAGATAGACACAGACAGACTGGCAGATAGACACAGACAGACTGGCAGATAGACACAGACAGGCTGGCAGATAGACACAGAAAGACTGGCAGATAGACACAGACAGGCTGGCAGATAGACACAGAAAGACTGGCAGATAGACACAGACAGACTTGCATATAGACACAGACAGGCTGGGAGATAGACACAGACAGGCTGGCAGATAGACACAGACAGGCTGGCAGATAGACACAGACAGGCTGGCAGATAGACACAGACAGGCTGGCAGATAGACACAGACAGGCTGGCAGATAGACACAGACAGGCTGGCAGATAGACACAGACAGGCTGGCAGATAGACACAGACAGGCTGGCAGATAGACACAGACAGGCTGGCAGATAGACACAGACAGGCTGGCAGATAGACACAGACAGGCTGGCAGATAGACACAGACAGGCTGGCAGATAGACACAGACAGACTTGCATATAGACACAGACAGGCTGGCAGATAGACACAGACAGGCTGGCAGATAGACACAGACAGACTGGCAGATAGACAGCCCAAAGCTAACCTTGAAGGTCTCGCCAATCTGCTCGTCCTGCTCAAAGTAGGAGATGGAGCACCAATGCTCCGGATTGACAGCTCCAGGCGACGCTGGCGCCGACAAAGCGACCGCGGCGGCGGTTGTAGCCGCACTTGGCCGGTTGCCAACGACGCCGCTAGACCAAGTGACCATCGATTGCTGACTGTGAGCCAGCCACGGTTGCTGCTGCTGAAGAGGCGCTGGCGGAGGCGGTGGCATCATGTGCAAGCTGGGGCGCTGCAACGGCGAGTGCAGCATGGACACCGGGCCAGACGGGGTCAGCAGCGGTGGCGGAGGCGGCGGTGGCAGGCTCTGTAGCGACAGGGATAAAGAAGACGGATCTGGTGGCGGCGGCGGCGGCGGCAGCGGCGGCGAATCATCGGACGGGTCCATAACGGCGCCCACAACCCGCTCATAGTGGTAAGGATTAACGCAGACGGCATTTTGTTTTAAATCGAATGCAAACTGGCAATGCCGCAGGTGTTTCAATTCGTTTTTGTGCAAGTCTGGCCAGCGCCAAATTTTTGCGTACACAACGTGCGGAAAACCTTTGCGACCGGCAACCTGGGGCGCGATTGAGGGGACAGGGGAGGCACGTTCAGGTAAATTGGATGATGATTCATTGGATTTCACTTTTGCTAGGTGTCTATTGTCATTACTTAAGACTAAAAGGCGATTCTCAATATAAGAGTGGCGATTCTCATAATTTGAGAGACGATTCTCATAATTTGAGAGACGATTCTCATAATTTGAGAGACGATTCTCATAATTTAAGAAGGGCGATTCTCATAATTGTAGAATAATGTTAAACTGTGTTAAACTGTGAGAGTCGCCTCTCTTAAATCATGAGAATCGCCTCTCTTATATTACAAGAATCGCCTCTCTTATATTACAAGAATCGCCTCTTTAATCATGAGAATCGCCTCTCTCAAATCATGAGAATCGCCTCTCTCAAATCATGAGAATCGCCTCTCTCAAATTATGAGAATCGCCTCTCTCAAATCATGAGAATCGCCTCTCTCAAATCATGAGAATCGCCTCTCTCAAATCATGAGAATCGCCTCTCTCAAATCATGAGAATCGCCTCTCTCAAATTATGAGAATCGCCTCTCTCAAATCATGAGAATCGCCTCTCTCAAATCATGAGAATCGCCTCTCTCAAATCATGAGAATCGCCTCTCTCAAATCATGAGAATCGCCTCTCGTAAATTATGAGAATCGCCCTTCTTAAATTATGAGAATCGTCTCTCAAATTATGAGAATCGCCTCTGACGATGAGCCAGTAAGTAGCATAGGAAAAAATGCGAGCAAAGCGAGTTTGTGCTTACTTTTGCGAACGATTTTCATGACTTAAGATAGGCGATTCTCATGCTTTAAGAGAGGCGATTCTCACAGTTTAAGAAAGGAGATTCTCATGATATAAGAGGCGATTCTCATAATATAAGCGGCGATTTTCATGACTTAAGAGAGGCGATTCTCATGATTTAAGAAAGGCGATTCTTCATGATTAAGAAAGGCGATTCTCATGATTAAGAAAGGCGATTCTTATCATTTAAGAGAGGCGATTCTCATAATTCAAGAGACTATTTTTGTCATCAATATAATGGGACAGGACTATTATCACATTGTCCTAGTAACCTAGTTAAACCAAAGTAATAAACTGGCAAAGTGCAACAGTACACGCACCTGGAGCCGGCCATCTAAAGTCCTGGGTATAGTGATGCAACAGGTCGTAGTTGCCCCGGCACTGGTGACACTCTGAATCAGTGCGTCAAGTTCTTCTCGTTTTTCTTTCAGTTTTTTAACCAGAGACTCAATTGCCCGCTTGCTAAAGCCTTCCGATTCGCCTTCGAGCCTGTGCTGCATCAGCGAGTGCACTATTGACAAGCAGGCATCTGAGGAGGTCACGTGACTAGTAGGTCCACTAATAATCGCGTGATTTGAGGCATTTACAGGCTGTCTAACGGTGGTCAAGTTGCTGCCGCCAGCAGACAGAGTTGGAGACGAGATGGAAGCTGACGGACTAGGAGATGTTGGACTTGCTAATTGAAGCATTGTTTTTTAGTCTATAAAAATAATTATCTAGTTTGTCTAATCCCTGATTACAACCAGAGCAGAACAGATTAAAAAGTGCAGACTTGCCAGTGGGTTGTGCAGCTGAAATAGAATTTAGACCATCATGCAGCAATGGCATGCAAATGATTACATAATTGGCTATGGTAACAATTCAAGAATCATGGATACAATCTATTCTAAAAAATGCCAGTGTATACAACATTGTACTATAGTCAAAAAGGGACATTACCAATAGTCCAGCTCATTAGACTTACCCCCCAGAGATTTCTGACAAGATTTCTAGATTTCTAGATATCTGTTAGAAGTTTGTGAAATAGCCTTGGCATTAATTATCTGGCATTTTGGTACAACTGTCTTTCATTAAAAAACAAATTGTAAACTCTAAAGGCCTAACAACTTTTATATTCTTATTATTTTAGTTAATTTTATATTATTAATTTTAAATTTTATTATATAAAAATGCATTCAACTTTTTAATAAAAAAATCAATGCAAAGTTATAATGTCATTGCCACATTTTATACCTTAGTCATAGATTTTTGCCATCTTTTCTCCTAGTCAATTACACTAGACATACAGCTGAAGACTGGCCCAAATGATAAAAATTAAAAAAAATTGTATCAAGAAACCTAAACAAGCAAAAAAGACTATTTTTTTCGAAAAATTAGTGTCTTTAAATTAGTGATGGATCCAAATATTTGGATTTGATAACCAAATCCAAAAAAATGTCTTTTTTTAGAAATATTTATGTTTTGGATTGGGAAATTTTTTCTGGATATTTTCCAAATATGCTTCCAAATATTGGAAAAATCAAGAAGCCTAAACAAATTCACATTTGTAAAAGAAACAAAACTTTTGAAATAAGAAAGTATATAAAAAATGCAAAATTTTATGTCATATTGTTCATTTTTGCAGTAACAAATTTGAAAAAAAGTTATATAAAGTTAAATTATTAAAGTATAAGACCTTTGAAGCATTTAACCTAAAGTTGCAGAAACATTTATGGCAATCATTGTTTAAGTATAATCATTAGTTGGTTTTTTTTCAAAATTCAAATGCAGACTTTCAGACTACAGTAAATGGTTCTCAAGAACATTCTCAAATACAAATGTAATGTCAATTAGTATTAGTAATTATATTAGCTAGATTAGTTATATAGGAATTATGATCAATTCAAACTTACTTACTCTTTAATAAGTTTTAATTCTTATAGCCTAATCTTACTTGAATTTTGTTTAAAGAATAGAAGTCTTAGTTGCTTACTTAGATCATAAATTAGACGCTGAGATATTTTTGTTACTTAAAAGTGTCATAGTTATTCTTGCCATTTACCTTTTACTTTTTGCTTATATTTGGAAACATATTTGGATATTTGGATTTGTATTCAGAACTTTTTGTACATTTGGTTTTGGTTTTGAAAACTTATAAAAATTTATATTTGGTCTAGGCGTATTACTACATAATTCCTTTTTCTTTTTTAATAGACATAATTTATCAAGTTGTTTCTAGACTAAGGACAACTAAGCTAACCTATCGGTATTGAAAAAAGTGAGAATTTTGTCAAAGTTGACAGTTGGTATACATCACTCCTAAGAAAATAGTGCATGGACCTATGCATACCTAGCATTCACTTTATAAAATCATGTGGAAGATTTAAGCTATTGTATGCAAAGTAGAAAAAAAAGATAAAAAATTATTTTTAAGCATAAATTTTAAGCCTTCCAGGTTTTTTAGGCTTGTAATAAGTATTTAAACAAATCTTTATATGTATTGATTTTTTGATATAAATAATATTGCCAAAAAAGTATTAAAAAACCAGCTAAATTATCTGCTAAAAAGGGTACATCATGCAATTCAAAAAAGGTCATTTAATGTTGCAACATTGGTGTAGTTTTGAAAATAGATAGGCCTATATAGTCAATTATTTTTTTTAATGTATTTGTATTACATGCATTTGTAAGCCTAATTATACAGTTTTTTATTTGAGCATATAGGCCCCTACCCAGCTGCAAGCATGATCTAGACTAGGCCTATGGAAAGTATAGACATCATTTTCTGGCATGGCACTACATTGTGACACCAATAGGCCTATATATATTTAAAAAACTACTTTTAAGTTTTATTTTAAAGTTGCCTTTTGAACAGGGTTTTTTTTTGTGCGCAGAGTGTGCGTATGCACCCTAAATTTTAAAATCGCACCCTGAAATTAAAAAAGTAGGTACGGTTTAGGTGCGGTCTTATAACCATTTTTCTTTAAAGGCTTAACCATGCTTAAGCTATTTTTTATGCACTGCCTTAAAATATGAAACAAAATAACTCTTTAAATCCTATTAAGTCATATAGGCGATATAGCCTATAGCTATAGCCTTATGTAAGATATTAAAATATACATTCCCAGTTGTCAGAAATGTGAGCAATGTGAGGGTTTCACGGGAGATATTCAGATAGGGGCTCCCTAAAACACGCCCCGCACCGGGCCCCGAACCGCTACACATTATAACATTTTTTGTCAATGCAGTATTTGATTGCAAGGAAAAGTTAAAATAGTAATGGAAGAAATATCTTTATTTATTTATTCAAATATTATAATTTTTTTTATATTCTCATTTTCATTATTAATTTATAATATTATTATTTTATTAATATTATTATTAATATCACTTATTGTTCACCGAATTTTATATTTCAAAGTAAAAAAACTAAATTTAATAAAAACTTGAAGCTTAACAGAAAACGCATTCTGAAGTGTCTTTAGTTATAGTCCAATTTGTTTTAATGTGTAGCGCTGCAGGGCGGTGCGGGGTGTGTTTTAGGGAGACCCATTCAGACAGACATTCAAAATGATTGTCTGTAACTTCAAACAAAATTGACCCGCTTCAACCATCTTTTTGGCAAATACTTACGCAAGTGTTGGGCATCGAATAAGCTTTAATTTATTAACTGAAGTAAAAATCCTTCTGACATACATTGATTTAAAAATTGCTTAGCAACACTAGCTCTGATTAGAAATCGCTTTACTGTTGACTAAAATTGTTTTGATCGTAGCAGCCTAAAAGCAGATACTGGATTTAAAAATGCTTCGATTTACTCTATATGCATGTCTCAGCTTTAAAATGACACCTCAGGTGTTGCAAAAGACAGCTTTGATGCTGAGATATTCGACACTAAACATTGCTTTGCTCAAACTCACATTCGGAAACTTCACTGATTTTTATTCAATATTTGTTCAGATGCTTGTCTACTTCTCCATTTATTAACCATCGCATGGAGCCTTGCTAATGTACAAGTGTATGTAGTTACTGTAAATGGGGTTTTTGTGACTCACTTAAACTTGTTTACGCATTCTGCAGCTATTCGCCGCCTTTCATTGGAGTGATTCATGGAGTCCAGTTGATAAATTTCCGCAAATTGGATTGCTTCTACATCAGATCTCAACATTTGGAACCATCCTTGAACTATTTCAGAGTTAAGTGAGCTAATGGCATCAAATGGAAGGCTAGTGCTCATACTCGTAAGCGAAGCAGGTTCACAATTGAAATGGTTGTATTCATGGCCATGGGATCTAAACTGATCTGTTTTACTTTCACGATCGCTTCGGTCTCCGAAGGAGCAGCAGTTGATGGACTGAGGTGAGAAGAAGATGTGTCACGACTTGAGCTGTTTTTAGAAAATATCTTTATCCAATTAAATATTTTCATGCGGCTCCTTAGGTTGTTCCGAATTCCGAGTCTAGAAGTCAAGACAAAAAAAGTTAAGAACTGCTACGGTAGTCCATAGGGATTGGAAAGCTTAGCAGTACATTAGAAATCGCCTGTTCAATCTAAAAAGTTTGAAGTACATATAGCTATTGGGTTGCAACAACAGTAGAAAAAATTCTTCCTTTTTATTTTATTCCCACCGCTTACCTCATTCCGATTTGGATAGCAGAATTGCCACGCAAAAAAAGTAAAAACATAACAATAAACTATTTGCTTCATATTAATTGCCACTGACTGTTAATAAACGCGACGTCAATTTCTCTCAATAACAGTTGGAACATGTTTCTTGTACACTCGTATATTTATTTGAACCGCAAAGCGGTGAAAAAGTCATGATTGGTCGCCATATATACAAATGTATACTCACAGACTCACTGACTCAGGTACAATCTATGCAATATAAAGGCAGGCATCATTAAAAATCAAATACTTAAGACAGTTTAGGAGAAGTCCAGGTTTAAACTGGACATGACTAGAATTTGACAAGTTTCTGATGAAAAAAACAAGGACATGGCAGCTGCACAAATATCAATAAAAATCAGTGAAATTTCTGAATGTGAGTTTGCGCAAAGCAATTGTTTAGTGTCAAATATCTCAGCATCAAAGCTGTCTTTTGCAACGCCTGAGGTGTCATTTTAAAGCTGAGACATGCGTATAGAGTAAATCGAAGCATTTTTAAATCCAGTATCTGCTTTTAGGCTGCTACGATCAAAACAATTTTAGTCAACAGTAAAGTGATTTCTAATCAGAGTGTTGCTAAGCAATTTTTAAATCAATGTATGTCAGAAGGATTTTTACTTCAGTTAATAAATTAAAGCTTATTCGATGCCCAACACTTGCGTAAGTATTTGCCAAAAAGATGGTTGAAGCGGGTCAATTTTGTTTAAAGTTACAGACGATCGTTTCGAATGTCTGTCTGAATATCTCTCGTGAAACCCTCACATTCTAAACAAGACTCAAGAGAAATTGCACTCTGAGCCTTAAAATCGCACCTTGAAATTTGGCACAAGGTGCGATTTTGCACCTTATCTCTGGCGAAAAAAAAACCCAGCTTTTGAATGCATATTTTGGCAAGTAATTGGACCCTTATTGAAGTCCCGACTCCCTACCAAAGAACAAAGTTAGGCCTAATATATTAATATTATAGCCTATACAATACTACAATAGGCCTAGGACAAACACAAATGGAATTTGGAATAGTTATAGGCCCCTACCTATATATCTTGAAAAAATCAAAATTATTAGGCCTATTTAACATGATTTTGACAGATTAATGGATTTAAAAGGTATTAGATAAAACATTAAAACAGCACTTGAAGTTGAAAATGAAAATGTCTCATTTAAATTACAAATATGAAAACTGAAAAAATTTGTTTGCTTAGGGCCTAATTACAGAGAACAGTACAGTTTTAGTTTTGCAATGTACTGTTTAAATTAAATTAGGCAATTTCTAGAGTTCTGGCACAAACCCATTTTCTAATAGCTATATTTATGGGTATAATATAGCAGAAACATTTTACTTTTTAACAGGTGGTTGATATTGAGATTTTGTTCAAGATAGGCCTAAGATCAAAACGAAACGATGATATTCAAATCAATATACTTCTTATGTTCAAGACTTCATTATTAGTAGATAACTGCCTGCCTGCAGAAGACTGCTGGATCATTAGCCATTAGAAAACGGGTTCCAGTGCCGGAACCCTAGCCATTACAATTAAATTAGGCAAATTAAGTAGCTTATTAACTATAAACTATGTATCTTTAACACAGAACTATCTGATTTAGGTTTGTATTGCTGCATGTATAGGCCCTATATATTTAATAAAGTCCACGCATCTGCATGGTAGTAGTAGTAGTAGTAGTAAGTTTGGCTCAGGCAAAGAGCCTGTTTTGCCAATATGATTCGATGTATTTAATATTTGTTCAAAAGGTTGATTATTTCTTGATCGATTAATAGGCCCCTACGATTTAAATGATATTTTTATAAGTAGGTATTTGAAAGAGCGTCTGGAATTTTTACGGTTTTTTCGAACGACTAACGACTAACAACAGAACGACAAGATTTTAAGAAGGGAATAATTATACAAAAACAGTGTGACGAATAAAGGCGGGAAGACGTACGGTTTGTGTAGCGGTTAAATTTAATAATCTAGAGCCAGCAGCCGACTTCCCTTAGCGTAAATTGCAGATTTGGTATGTTGAATTGAAGGTTAGGTTTGGATTGGTAGCTGCTTAATTTTAGTGCGACTAAAGCAATTGAATGCGACGGCTAAGGGGCCCGCGAGAAGCGAAGCGAAAACCCAGGAGTGAAGGGAGAGAGCGGCGTGGCTGACTGCAAGCGTATATTTAATTGGTAGGTAAACAGATAACAAACAACAACACCCCTAATCCAAAACCCAGACAAAATGTAATACATATAACCTGTCTATAAGTCTTTTGTTTTAAAAAAACCTAGAATTGATGGTATCAAAAATTCAACGCATCTTAGCATATGTACCTGTAGGAGTGAAGCGACATGTAACCGACAGATACTGAAGAAAATTGCTAGTGTTGCACAGGTTGTAGCGCATGTATAATCGGGTGGTAGTCACTCGAAAACTCCCACTTCCAGACCTTAAGCCTAGCTGGGAACAAAATTCAGTGATCACTTGTGCGGGCTCCTCTTCTTTGCAGTCCGGGTTGCAGTTGCGCGCTTAAGAATTCTCGCTGTTGACTCTGAACGAAGTCGGCCGAATATGAGAGCACACTTTAATTAAATTGTCGTCAATGTGTTCAATAAACAAAATCGGAGATGCGCCCTAATAACAAAGTCAATTATATAACAATAATAACGAGGTCCTCCAGGAAGGGCGTCTTCTTCTGGAAATAACAGAATCAGAGTCGTGTGCCCTTATCTGTTACTCTAGGGTATCAAAATCAATCAATTAAGAATCCTCTAAAGGTATCGGAATCTGTCTGCAGATCCTATCCAATCCCTTAGGAAAAGGGAAGGCCTCAAATTCAATAAACTCAGTAAAATTAACTGATTAGTAACAGTCGGTAATAACAAGGCTCTCAATAATCAAATAACGAAGGCTCGAACAAAGACTTACCGAACGGTATTTATTTCCCTCAGAGATTTAGCCTCGCTTAGCTGCTCCCAGCAAGCTCAAGATATCTTTTGGAGGCTGCTCCGAGTCTGAGATTTTAGCTCGGATTTTTCGCTTGCATTTATAGGCAATTTTTGAGAAATATAAATCGCAACATAACTCATCTAGCTTATCGGTAAAAATAGTAACATGATTCTTCTTTGCGCTATAAATAGTAAGACGATTAATCTTCGTTATAAATAGTAACATGATTCTTCTTTGCGCTATAAATAGTAAGACGATTAATCTTCGTTATAAATAGTAACATGATTCTTCTTTGCGCTATAAATAGTAAGACGATTAATCTTCGTTATAAATAGTAACATGATTCTTCTTTGCGCTATAAATAGTAAGACGATTAATCTTCGTTTTAAATAGTAACATGATTCATAAGTTTCGTTATAAATAGTAACATGATTCATAAGTTTCGTTATAAATAGTAACCTGATTCACAGTTTAAGTTTTGCTGCGCATGTTTGAATTAGTCTACTTACAGTAGCATTTTATGAATAATTATTCATAACTCTACAACTTGTACTATATGCATTTACATAAAAGTTGACTTAAAAAGTCCAGGCAATGAGGTGCATTTAAGCACAAGGCAACTGAGGCTGCAAGGCAACTGGTGAATTAATGAGTCAGTGTTTTTAATTCTGCTACAAGTACATTTGCGCATACATGTACATGCGCTATACGGTTTGACCTACTGACCACAGAATATCACAGTATTCTGTGCTACTGACCGTCCTTCCATGCAACCCCGACCAAATAAAGCTTTCATTTCGTACATGTGTATGCAGTACGTAGTTTGATAGTCGTGCACAGTGTGTAAATACAGTATCTAAATACGCACTACCTTCGATTCACGATCATTTACATGTATTTCTCCCATTTAAAGGATCGTAAACCGAAGTGGATGTACATGTATAGGATCCCCGTCATCGCCATACAGTATATGCCACGGGAGACACCATAGCTCGGCTATATTCCGTTCAGTTTTTCTAGCGAAACGAATAAGCCCAGTTTAACAGTTTTTTGTTTCTTTTGAGCAGGCCATGATCGCTAAAATGGAAAATAACATAGGGTTTGGGAACCAAAATGCAGGTGAATAAATAATCGTAAACCGAAGGATTAGCGATTACTCTACGAATAAAACGAATACAATTCAATATAGAACGTTGATTTCTTCTGTACCTTCTTAAATAGTTGTGAAGGCTTCGTGTTTTTTGACTTGCTAATGACTAACAGCAGCTATAGGGTTGTGTACACGTAAAACGCAGTTGTCACGATGTCCTCCAACGAGGTTTTTATAGAGGGATACATGCGAGCGAGCAGCAGGGTCTCTTGTAAAGAAAATTGAGTTAAAAAATACCGAGTAAACAATAACTGTCTCGTACACACGGATATCGCACTGTTTAACTTATACAAGTAAAACGCATAATAAAATAATTTTTCATACAAGTTTTAAAATATTTCGTCGCTAGCCGCCCGGTCAGCCTCCTGCTGGTCCACATCAACGAGGACGTCGTCTTCGGCGCTCTCATCCTCTGCCTGAGCATCCTGCTGGACATTGGCCGCATTGGCGCTGTTCTCTTCCTCAAAATTGTCTTCGTCCTCGTTCTCTGCTTGGTCGACCGCGTGCCGATTCTTGCTGGCTTTCTTCGACTGCTGGGTGCTGTCTTCGAATCTTTCTTCATTATCGTCTTCTTCGGCTGGGTCCTGCTCTTCTCCTTCTTCTCCATCTTCCTCTTCTCCTTCTCCTTCTTCTTCTTCTTCTTCACATTGTTCACCTTCTTCTCCATCGTCTCCATCTTCTTGATCTTCGTCTTCACACGCCTGCTGTTCACTTTCATCCTCTTCCTCAGCGCCCTGGTCGGCATCGCCCCCTTCAACTTCCTCTTCCTCCTCTTCTTCTTCTGCTCCTCCGTCTTCTTGATCTTCGTCATTTTGCACCTCGTTGCCATCTTCTTCGAATTCATCCTCGCCATCCTCAGCCTCATCTTTTGTCTGCTGAGTCAAATTTAGCTTGTTCTTGTTGTTAGCACTGCGGTTGTCATTGAGCTGGCAGCTTGAATCGTTCATGGTGAAATTGATACTTTTTGACCATGCAGTTTCACAGATATGCGACAGATATGATATTAATATAGATTAACCTCCATCGGTTTTGTCGGCCATTTAATTAGGTTCGTCTTTTCCCGTGGAAGACCAAGTCTATGGTAAATTTTCAGTCAATTTGATTCTCAGTGCCGAAGACTAAAAAGAGGACTAAGAAATAAGTTTGAGTTTAGTATATTGTGATTATA
This sequence comes from Macrostomum lignano, assembly GCA_002269645.1. NCBI lineage: Eukaryota > Metazoa > Platyhelminthes > Macrostomidae > Macrostomum > Macrostomum lignano. The sequence continues at coordinate 31,596 of NIVC01002086.1, read as the reverse complement.
CTCAGTAGAACAGCAACAAATATGGAGGAACGGGGATAGGGAATGCAGAAATCGCAAAGCTTCTTATTTGGTCAACAGTCACTATATTTGGTCAAAAGCTAATGATAGTCCAATCAAGACTCACACCCATGTGATTCTGAATGGATTCAAGCGCCCATTCCACTTTGCGTCTCGTGCCATCGGGAATAGCAGCCTGAAACTTTAACTGAACACCATGGTAAAACGACTAACTACCAGTATAGATGATGCTGTTGAAGCAATCGTCGAAGTAGAAGCAGAGGTTCAGTCTCTTATCTAGTGAAAAAGTTAACTCAATTAATACATAGCTTGGCTTTCATTAGACACTTTGCGTATGATATAAATGTGGGGGCTTGGACGTGCCACGTGCTGACTTTGCGATTGGGATGAATTTCTGTTGAATCTTCTGCTTCAACGTTCAGTAAAACTGCAGCCACCAACTGCCAATTCAGCTCTTGAAGGATCTCAGCAATAAATAGGATAAATCCACCAGCGAGAAGCATCTCGGAGTTCAAAGCTACTCTGCTCAGCCAGAAAAGAATATTCGCTGGAAGCGCCTCCGTTGAGACTGCGGGAACTGTCGGATGTGACCAGTGACAAGACGTCGCAGGCATTAGCCTAGCAAACAAAATGATTCTGTGATATATTTTTTCTTGAAACAATCGCTTTAAACACTCTCTGTGCGTTACATCTCAACAACGCTACAGAAAACATATTCAGTAGCATTTTAGCATAAGGTATTTTCGATAAGCTGTCTGCTTTTCACTTTGGTTTTAGACGAGAAAAAAATAGCATTTGAAAGCTTGTGGATAAAATTAACAATGCAATTGTATTGCTTCAACTAGCTAAAATCTAATTGACTTCTCATACATTTTAAAACAGAAAAAGTATGCAATTTTAAGCTCAATCTCAGCTACTGTCGCTTTTCACTTGGGGCTGAAAAAATCTGCATGTAGTGAACAAATTTATCCTGTCGGTCAAGTCAACCCACTTTAAGGATATTCGCTCACGAAATCATGTGAGTGATCAATATGTACATCTATCAGTCTATGAGTCTGGTATGCTGAGTACTCGGGCGGGAAGGAGTGCGAGTCTACCGGACTCTCATCAAGTCTCCAGATGAAGCTCCAGGGATACTTGAAGCGGCAAGAAAACTGCTCAATGAGCACTTTCAGTTTCAGCCCACCATCAGCGTGTATGCCAAGCGCTATGACTTCCGGCTGTGCATCCAGCGGAGCGGCGAAGGCGTGCACGCATTCGAGGCAAACTTGCGTCATGCCACCCTCAACAACTTCGCCAGCGTGCACAGGAGCAGCACTGCGGCACCGAACTCGGCTCGGAAAAAGATTGAAGGCGTCGACTTCGACAGCTCCGCTCAACAAAGAATCTTTGCCGTGAGCACGGACGAGAAGGGCGAGTACAAGAGAGCCAGCGTCGGGATCCCCTGCGACCGTTTGGGAGACAGCTCGTGTCATAAAACGGCTCCAGCATCAGCGTCTACGGCGGGGTCAACGCCACGGTTGAGTTCGACTGCGTCCAGCTCCCGTCGTTTACCTTCACCGTCGTCATGAACGGCGATGACCTGATGGAAATCTACCTGATGGACAAGCTGAACTGCAGAGTTCTCGGGCCTTCCAGACATCAGATTGCTGCGGTCGAGTCCCGAGGAGTCTTCGACCATGTCGATACCCGAACTGCCTCTAGCGCTGTGCCATGAGTGCGACAGCGAGATTCAACGCCCGCTGAACTGATGCTGGGACGGAAGCTCCGCCTGCTTCTCGAGCGTCTTCAACCAGCAAGCACCGAGTCAACGACGGACCAGGAACTGCGGCGCAGCGTCACGGAGCGACAGCAGCAGGCCAAATGCCACCGTCGGCTACGCAAGCAAAACCACCCGCTGAAGGACGCAGCGCTGACAGTCTGGAGCCGCATCCGCGTCCGCCGGCCGAGGCGCGGAAAGCTCAGCAGCGGCTTTTTCGAGCCGCAGACAGTCGCAGTCGTGAGGGCAACACGATCACTTTGTTCGATGGCAGCCGCTGGCACATCAGCCGCCACATTCTGGATGACCACCACGGCTGGGGTGACGGGGCCGACGACACGGAGGCTCCGCAGCAGCCTGACGACTGGCAACCAGAGGTGGCGACGCCAATGCCACCGCTGCACCGCTCTGAGAGACTTCGCACTCTGCATCTAGCTGCAGAACGACCTCTCCTCTCCTTCCCTCGCAACGCCTGCGTTGGCTTTGTTCATTTGGCTGGCAGCCATAACAGCTTCATTGTCAAATAGGCAAAAATACTGCTTTTTAGGCTGATAGCTTATGGCGCATGAATGTGTTAAGCTAGCTGCAATATCCCAAATGTTCCACATCTAACGGGCACATTAGATTCATAAAAATGGCTCTGATCTAAAATTTCTCTTTGAAGAGAGGGCTTTGATAAAGCAGGTAGTCAAACAATAAAAGCACTTAAATCCTTAATCATTGCTTTGATTGAATTGAAAATAAATTGCTAGAGAAATTTTTTAACTCTTTGATCAACGGTTGCCTAGTAACCTGTAAAAATTTCTCGATGCATCGAGTTGTCGATAAATGGCTCAGTAAAAGAGCCGGCGGCAGAAGTGCGGTGCGACTGCTTGTGCGCCCCTTACTAGCTGCTAGAAGCGCTTCGGCTCGAGACAGACGTGTCGCTGGGAGTCCCACTAAGCCTGCTATGGTCCTGCTACTCGCTGCTCTGCTGCCACTGAGCAACACCTCCGGTTGCTTCAGCCTCATCGAACTTAGGCATAGGAACGGGGGGGCCAGTGGGGCCATGCCCCCCCCCCCACTTTTTAAAATGGGGGGGCCAGTAATGGTATCTGGCCCCTTCACATTTTAAATGTAAAATGTAGACTTCGTGCTTATTTTTGGTGTTTGCTGCTTTTCACGAATGCATTTTGCTGCAGGGCGACAAAACATAACGCCTGCAGCGCCAAAATGAGTGCCTGCGGCGCTAAAATGAGTGCCTGCAGCGCTAAAATGAGTGCCTGCGGTGCTAAAATGCGGGCCTGCGGCGCCAAAATGAGTGCCAGCGGCGCTTTATAAAATGAGTGCTGACCAGATGGAGTCTGAAAATAATCGGTACATGATAATGTGCATTTTCCATATAAAAAAATCTAACTCGAGGGGGCGTGCACCCTGTGCGCCCCCCCCCCCCTAAATCCGTCACTGAACCTGCCCCCCCCCACTTTTTGAAACGTTCCTACGCCCATGTCATCGAAGGCTACCTGTGCATCAGGAGCGACTTCGTTGAAACTGCTCCGGAGGCCGGATCCGTGACAGCTTGCGCCATCCGATGCCACTTTAACCCGCGCTGTCAGGCGTTCGGCCTTGCTGACGGTTCGTGCCAGCTGTTCGTTTTCGACAAGTGCAGCAAGTTGTTGAGGGACTGCGGCTGCTCCAGGAGAGTCCGGGTGTTTGTTAAGCAGCAGCCGGGACTCGAGGCGGGCGCGCTGTGCCCGTCTGGCTACGGAGACGACCTGTGCGGAGTGAAGTACAAGCTGCACTTTAACGCCGATCTCTGGTGGCCGAGCAGACAGAAGTGCGATTCGGAGAGCGGTCTGGTGATCATGGCCGACGTGATGGACGCCACCGTGATGAGCCACGTGGAGACGATCTACAGAAAGTACAGCGCCGGATTCACGATGTGGCTCGGAGGCTACCGGACTCCCGGAAGTCCCGAGCCGAGAGGCGGCTGGCACTGGGCCAGCTGCAACATCACCCTTGACGACAGCCTGTGGAACGCGGTGGAGCCGGGCAACTTCGGGCCACATGGCGAAAATGCAATCGGTCGATATCACAATTCGAACAACCTGGCTGATTTCTGGGAGTCGTTGGAAAAGTACAGAGTGCTGTGCGAGTGCGTGTCGCCGTTTGTTTGAGCTGTGGAGAGGCCAATGAATCCGATCGTGCAATGCTGGTTATTAAGTTTTTAACTCAAACGCAACCTTTTAACGCAATAACCTGTCTTTTACCTTGATAACCAGTCTTTTAACGCAATAACCTTTTAACGCAATAACCTGCGCCTTTTAATGCAACCAACTATATTTTAATCACTTTGAAACTGTCTGATTATAGCAACAATGAAGTTATTCACACGCTTTCCGCAGTTTCCAGAGTTCTGAAGTTGAATTTCGAAATAAAATTCTCTCAAGTTTAAGTCTGACATATTTAAAATAACGGGGCCTGATTAGAGTCTACCTGCAAACCAAATAATAAAAGAATTAATACTTCATTTATTTCATACATTGATCATGGACAGTGCTGCCCCAGTGAGTATGGTGGGCGTTTAATCAGAGAGGCGAAGACCTCCTAGCCTACGTTGCCTCTACGACCCTCGAGTTCTGCAACTCTGGGTCCACTCCTACTTTTGACAACGGACGGTGGTCGGAGGTGATCGACGCAACGCTCGCAACACCCAGGCTCTACCTCTACAAGGCGTGGCGAGTCCTTCCAGCGTCCTCACTCTCTGATCACAAGTTCATTTCCTTCAACCTGATGACCGCGCGTAGCGCAACTCGTGTTACGTGGAGATGGAACACCAGAAACACTGATTGGGAAACCTTCGGGCTCGGCCTGAAAGAATTCCATCGGTCTCCTGGCCAACCATCCACGATCACGTCATGCCGAGAGGCGGATGAGTGCGCGACTGTGTTGACAGAAACGCTAACCGCCGCCTTTGAGGCATAAAGGTAAAAAATCTGCGCCGTGGTGTATCCCGAGCTCGGCAATCTTCGTCGCAGAGCTAAGAGACTCCACCGAAGAGCAACTAAAACTAAGAGCCCAGCGGACCAAGCCGCCTATCATGAAGCAATCCATGAGTTTAAAAAGGCAGGTTAGGAATGCAAAGGCTCAGAAATGGCGACAATACTGCCAAGAGCTAGAGGGCTCACGCCCCACCTCCAGAATTGTTAAAGCGCTTACGCTGGACAAAATGTCTAAGCTTTCCTCGGTCAAACGCACCGACGGTACGTCCACGGACAACCCAGGGGAAACGCTTGATGTGATGCTCTCTGCGTTTTTTCCCAACGAGCCAGCTCACCCGACCACTCCGGATCACTCGGCGGGAGGCCACGCGCTGGCTGCCTCTATCATCACGGAGGACCGCATCGTGAGAGCGGCTAATTCCTTCAAACCTTTCAAAGCCCCAGGACCCGACGGCATTGTACCGGCCCTTCTAAGAAAGGCGGTTAAATGCCCAGACTTCTTGCGTAAAATTTGCAGCCTTTATTGGGCGCGCATCACGCTTGGTTATGGACCGAGGCAAAGGTGATTTTCATCCCTAAGCCAGGTCGCCCGGACTACCATTATATCAAATCCTTCAGACCAATCAGCCTGACCTCCTCCCTGGTCAAGCTGATGGAGAGACTGCCAAAGCACGGCGCCTTCTCTCTGTAGAGCTGAAGAACAAGCCCCTCAGAGGCGTTCCGAACAGCTCTTTGTGAGAGCAAACGCACTCACATATCACCGGATGGATCATGTACATGATTAGCCATCGCACGGCCACCGCCAGTCTGCTGGGCCACCAGAGGACGGTCCCCGTCTGCAAAGGTAGCCCGCAAGGTGGGGTGCTGTCTCCAGTTCTCTGGAATATGGTCATCGATGAGCTCCTTCGGGATGCTCGGCCTGACCCCATTCTGAAAGTAGGATATGCGGACGGTGTTACCGCGGTGGCATCTGGTCCGTCCCCTGATACCCTCAGGAACCTTGTTCAGAATTTCATCTACGCCGCTGAGCAATTGGCGGATCGTTGTGGTCTAAAGCTCTCTGAGACTAAGACCGCAGCGATCATGTTCACCGGCAGGACCAAGTGGCAGATTCGGCCGCTCACGCTTTACGGAAGGGAAATCTCCTTCTGCAAGCAAACTAAATGTCTAGGTATTACCCGGGACCACAGGCTGAACTGGTCACCCTACGTTCATGCAAAAGCAAAAGAGAGCCCTCGCAATCCTCGCGCAACTGCGATGAGGCTCAAAGACTTGAGAGACGGCGACGGGCTCCACGTCTTATCTGACGGTGAACCCCGCACTCTCAACCTCTTTCAGCGCTACAAGGTCACCATCCCCTCTAGGAATGTTGCCACTGACCACTGGAATTTCCAGGAGATGCATTGCTACACGGATGGATCCATTAAAACGGCCATGCCGGCTTTGGGGTCTGCATCATCATCAACGGCCGCGTCATTGCCACGCATGCCCAGCACACTGGCAGACTCTCCACAGTCTTCCAGAACGAAGTCCTTGCCATCAGCTCCTGCGCTGCAGAGCTGAACTCCAAGGGTACGAGAGGAGAGACTATTGTCATGCACTCCGATAGCAAAGCGGCCTTACTGGCCCCTCTGTTATGTACGAGCGTACATAACAGTATCTCCTGCAACGAGTCCATCATCTACACCATCTGCCCTTTCAACTCATTGTTTCTTATTCACTCGACAAATTGAGCTTTCGACTGCCCCAGTCGGCTGTACTAAATCTAAACTAACACTAACGCGAGGTCGGGTTTTTGGACTTGCACTGCCGCAGAACTGTCTTGTGATTTTCAGATGCGGTCTGCTCCTTCTGCTGAATTGTGCTGTGCCATTCTGGGTTAAAGCTTCATCGATGAGCAGGGAGGGAATCCTTTGACGAGTGACCATATACAGCATGATGGATGGAATCTTGTCCTTTCTTTGTCGTTGTTTCGATACTCCTCAGATTCTCTGATAATATTCTTGAGTAGAATTTAGTGCAGATATACATACGGTACCGCATGCATCGTGTCTATCATCCAGACAAATAACTCTCTCTCCTTATTAGCCTAAGCTTGGGCCGCGCAATCAATGAATGAATTAATGAATCAATCAATCAATCAATCAATCAATCAATGAATCAATCAATCAATCAATCAATCGATCGATCAATCAATCAATCAATGAATCAATCAATCAATCAATCAAGCATTCAACCAACCAATGGATCAACGAATCAATAAATCAATTAAGTACAGTTGTAATCAATCAATCAATCAATCAACCAATTAACCAACAAACTAATTCATCAATGAATCAATAAATCAATTAACTAACTAATCAATAAATCAATCAGTTAATCAATCAATCAATTTTTTTCTCTGGATTTTAATTTCAAATCAGTCAGGTCCTAAAATATGTCGTTTTATTAAACAAAGTAGTGTAGTGATCCGCTAGTTGGTTTTAGGCGTCGCACTAAGTCAGCAGTTTCCCTCGCCCTCGCCCTCGCCCTGGGTTGCTGTCTGCCGCTGGTCAGCTTCCCACCTCCCTTCTGTCGGTCTGTTCGTTGCCCCTTTCCCCTTTTCTGCCCGTTTTCTGCGCCCGTTTTCTGCCCGTTTTCTGAAACGTGAGCAAGTCACATGACAGATCTTGCTTTCTTGGAGTCCTAAAGTGCAGTAAACATGTTTACTGCACTCGCTGGTCTGTATTTACGGGAGAATCACGTACCTAAGGCCCTTCCCTTCTCTATAAGAAGAGGAGTGACTCATGTTTCTAAAAATAGACACTGAGTCACAGCCGTGTGCACTCTGCCTGGAGGCCCCAGTGATGTCAGTTCTAAAAATAGAACAAAGTCACGAGGTCTTGTGCGTTAGGGCAGTGGTGAATCCCGCGCTATAAATGCAGACCCCCTTCACCCTTGGTTCAATCAAGGAGGCTTCAATCAAGGAGGCTTCAAATTTCCGAGTTCAGTGCGCGAACGCCTGTTCTGTGTCTGAGTACGTTTGACCCATTGCTATTGGTCTGAATGAGACCCACCTAAGCCAACCCCAAGCCTACGAGAGGCTAACACAGCCCTCCCATCCACCCATCGAGCCCGGCAGCATCTGCTGACGAGACGCCCAGTACGTTGAGCTGCAAATATGCACACGCTGCTGAGTTCGTTGACTTACTTCTTTCGTTCCGACGGGAAGCTGACCTCACCGAAGGCCGAGACCTGAAGGAACTGGTGGCAGCACTACCTACGCTACTAAGAGCTAAAAAGGCTTCCGAGAGGCTCGAGACTTAAGATAAACTAAAGTGCCTAAACCGGGAAGCCAACGGCGTCTACTTCAGTAGCAAGATCTCAGAACTCTTTGTTTAAAATCAGCCGAGTAAATTGTAGCTATTGCCATTTAATTTTGCGTGCTTTTCAAATATGATATTTATTTTTTATATTATATTGGAGCAGGCAGAGAGACCACAAAAAACAAAAAAAATTAGTTTGCCTATGGTTTTTAAAACGTGTTTTCCTCTATCAATTTTTTGCCACGCTGATACAAAATAATTTTCTACTAGATGAAAATAAAATATATATGCTTAAGATTAGGATTCTGTTCAAACAAATTGTGTAAAACTTTAGATAGATTCTTGTCAATCAATAAAATAAAAATGGGAGCTATAGTTTGTTGCTGAGAAACATGTAAACAAGTAAAAAAATGATTGCGCGCTTTTCCACAAACAAGATTTGAGAAAACGTTATTCAGTTGCTACGCTGTTATACTTTGTGGCGCTGTTTGTCCAGTGAAAAATATTTCGAATTTTGCTTAGACTAACCATCAAACCTACATGCACATTTAAAGTAGTAAACTTAGGAAAAAATATATCTATGCAACAGTCCGTACTACTGTTCTGGTTAGTTAGACTAAAAATACGAAACTAAAGAGAAACTGGTTGCGAAATTACTAGCAAAAAAAGATCCATCACACAAAAACATTTGCACATTATATTGACTATAGGGACAAAGGAATGAAAAACACTGACATCAAGGAGTTTTTTAGAGACTAAAGACGCACTTTCACGGGAACAAACGATAAATAACAAATGACTAATCAACAATCAATGCGCTATTCATTGAGATCTGAGACTTAGTCATGAGACTTTCCGTTAAGAAATATAATTATCTAAAGGAGGAAACTTTGTTTCACAATTTGCGATTTACAATCAGCCGTCACATTGGTTTGTCCAGTGCGTCCAAATAGTTTTCATTGATTACCTTTGGTATTAGAAGGTGTCTGAAATTTTTAGATGAAAGCTTCTTGTACTCCTGTTCAATAACATAGCTATCATTCAACAAAGCTTTACGATTATATCATATCATGACAATTTATACGTAAATGTTAATTGCGAGCTGCGCTTCACAATGCCCTTTGCCCCGAGTCCCAACCGGCTCCACCTCTCCTCTCCCTTCCGCTTGCTCATCCTGATCTGCCCAATGTCTTTCTTGTTGTTCCGCCATTCTTGTTGTCATTTTAGTTTTATCGTAGTTTGCATTTTGATTGGCTGGATCCCGTTTCCGTTTCTCTCTCGTTTGGGCTAGTCCAAATCAGGTCTCTAGCCGTGGAGGCTCCTGATTGGCTAGCCTCCCTCCTTCTTTCTCTCTCGCCCTTCAACTCTGTGAGTTTTGTCCCCAACCCCAGCCCTGTGTGACTTTGCCCCAACCCCCCCTGCATGTGTAACTTTGCCCCCACCCCCAGCCCTGTGTGACTTTGCCCCAACCCCCCCTGCATGTGTAACTTTGCCCCCACCCCCCAGCCCTGTGTGACTTTGCCCCAACCCTGCATGTGTAACTTTGCCCCCACCCCCAGCCCTGTGTGACTTTGCCCCAACCCCCCCTGCATGTGTAACTTTGCCCCCACCCCCCAGCCCTGTGTGACTTTGCGCCAACCCCCCAGCCCTATGTGACTTTGGCCCAACCCCCAGCCCTGTGTGACTTTGCCCCAACCCCCAGCCCTGCTCTCACCCCACCGTGTGCAGTATTAATGTGCACGCACTACTCTCCCTGAACCCCTCTATAGTCCTTCGCGTGCTTAAGTTAGTGAAAGAAAGGTGAGATATTCATCAGAAATATAGAATTCTACAAAGAAGCGAAGCGAAGTCAGCCGTTCATGAGCGCATCGAGTAACCTCTCCAGGTAAGAAAGTGTTACTCTTTATTTATTTATCCCTATCTACTTCTGAATTCTTTCCTTCCCGTCGCAGTCTTAACTCGGATCTGCGAAGTGTCTGTACGCCTCCAGAGCCGTGTTCACCTCTCAAGTGTCTGTACACTTGTCCGCACCTCCCTCTTGTCGTAGCTCTGGACGAGTGTCCGTAAACGCTCCCAGCCCATCCACTTCCGCTCCGAAGTGCCCATACGTAATAATTATATAAAGATCGATGTAATATATGATATACAATATATTTATTGCTACGTTTGTTGCTACTCACACTTTCGACCGACGAGGGTCTTAAAATGCAAAAAACAATTAAAACAAGTTATACCGATAGCTATATTGAATATTAACCTGGCGAGTAAGTAAAGTAAACTATAAGCGCTTACTGCATTTCTCTGTAATTAATTCTGCACTCACCTGACAGGCATCTGCAGCAGTAAAATGACTGGGAATCCCAGCTTAGCATAGGCAATGCTGTTAAAACCCAAAGCGCACAGAACTAGCACTTGCAGCAGTTGCAAGCAGGTGAAGATGTGCACCTTGCGTTGCGGCACTCGCCTCAGAAAGTGAGAGGGCGGATAGGCGGCCTGAAACAAGTTTTCAAAGTACTTATTGAACTTATAAATCAACACTATAGTGAGCAAAAACAAAACAATCACTTGTGCAGTAAGGCTTATATTTTGTTCTAAAGAAAATATTAACATTTTTGTAAGTCAAATTCCCGCCAAATAACAGTTACACGAATATTTTGTTTTAATATGATATTTGTTTTAACGTAGTAACTTTTTAACGAGTCGAATAATTTGTTTTTTCAACTAAATGTTTGTTTAAACGAATGTAACGCGAGCCAATAGAGAGAGGTTTCAGTTAGTATAAATCTATTAGTAATTAATATAGTAGTCAGCAGTGGCACTGGAGCTACCAGGGTAACTCGTACTGACGATAACCCATACATATAGCCATAATTATTAGGATTCCTAGGGTTAGAAATAATAAACTTAGTACAATTAGTGGAGTCTTAATAGAGAGAAGTTTAGCCCTAGTAGTACACCTTGGTGGCATTAGTAACTAGGCAAAATTACACCTGTAACACTTGTTTATTTGCAATTGAAAGTCCAGAATTGGTATGATATTGGAGAATTTTTATGTTTACTTAAAAATCTGAGATAACTTTCTATCTCTTTAATGCAGCGAAATTTCCTCCATATGCGAGTGTAAAACCGTCCTTTAGCCTTAAATTTTCCATGCTTATAATGTACAACTACACGAGTATATGATTATTTCTGGCGTGTATTATAATTTTTAACATAAAGTAAAATCCTGTTATTACTGGATGACGCATATCGAACTCTCACACTGAATGCAAGCTTTCTTGTTTATTATTTGAGCAAACCATATTATTTGTCCAAACTACAGTGTGTATACGAGGCAGTAAAAACGTCTATTCTACGCGATGCTCCGTGTGTGTGCAGCCCATTAATTAACTTGCTGAATAGCCGGCATAACACTCTCCCCCATACCTGCTCCGTAAACAATAGCAGAGTCCGTTCGAACAGCTGGTTCCCAATCAGAGCCGTGATGGCCATGCAGATGAAGAGGCCATCCAGCACTGGCACTGGGATGAACTGCAACGGCAGCGGGCACATCAGCAGGGACAGACCAATCAGTAGACTCGAAACGATGCCCGTGACGCGAGTCTCGCGAACTCTGACCACCCTGTCAGCAGTTTGAGGGTATAATCCGATTGTTACTCATGGTAATTACTGGCAGCATAAGGCTCTTTTATACTAGCCTAATTCTCTGTTGGCACATTCGATTTTTTACATGCCCGTTCTAGAGCTGCAGATCTTAGCGCAAGTTTTAGCTTGTTTTCAGTCCTCCGATTAGCCACTTAAGCTCCGCCTGAAATCCAAAGCACTCTGAAAAAACCCACTGGCTGCAGAGCGGCCATAGACAATTCTAACCCCAGATTCACGTTCATCCCGAGCCTAACCGATAGGACCATGTACATGTAGATAAAGTCGAAGACTCTGATAAAATCTGTGTTCTTGAGTCTATGGTGGAGAGCAAAAAAGAGACAGAAATAAGTCTCTCTCGTGAAGCTGAACTGTCAGTCTGTTTTCTTTACTAAATTTTATCTGCTCATTGCTGAAATAACTCATTGCTGCTCCAACTTCATAGATTCGTTTGTTTGTGCCTGTTCTGTTTTCCTATCTACAGCAAAATAATTGTTTCTTTTAGGTGACATTACATAATTAATATGCAAGAAATGCTTTTCCTAGGACCCAGTCTAAATTTTCTGCTTTTCTATCTTAACGACTCTGATCGTCCTGAGTCGACGACTCTTTTTCTCCTCTGATCAGCCATATCGGGGATTTTCAGAGTGACTAAAAATCGGGCCATAGACGGCAGAATTCGAGCAAATGTCAATGGGAATATCGGAGGTTAGCAACTGGTTGCTCTGGAGCCACCGGGTTCGATAGGGTTCGATTGCAAAAAAACTCACAAAGACGCATCTAACGAGCTCGTACTATTCTAAAAAAATAAAATTATTGTGGGTCATCCCGCGGGGTTGCCGTCATAAACCCGAAAAATCACAACTCCAAAAGCACTTCCCATCATAAACCCGAAATATCATAACTCCAAAGACCAAAATAGGGTTGTACATTGCTAGAACTTTCGGAGTCATGTATGGTATTTCGGGTTTATGATATTTCGGGTTTGTGATGTAAAGCGCTTTTTAGAGGTGTGATTTTTCGGGTTTGTGATGCCCCCCCCCACCCCACGGAGGGATGGGAGGGTGGGAGGGTGGTCAACCCACAGGGGGTAGGAGGGTGGTCACCCGGGGACAGCAGCCCCTCTGCCCCCCTCCCCTGCGCCGCCACTGCTTGTTTTTAATGCTTTTCTAAAAGAAACATGACCTCATATTGACCTCCCTGCATGGTTGGCAGCTGCTTCATTGCAGTTAGGGCAGTAAACGTCTCAATCTCAAATGCCAGGTAACTGAAATACCGAATTACCAGTCTCAACTTTGCTGTAAAAGTCTTTTCGACTGCTTGCGGCTAATTTATGACCTTGATGAATGCCTGCTAAAGACATTTTTACTGCCTAATTAAACGAATATACAGTGAATCGATTTTTGTCAAAATGTAGAGCCTTACGTCTGGTGAACATGCTGGCCAAAATCGATTCGCTCTTCTAGGTCGGCCAGCGCCTTCACGTGCAGCGGCGAATGAGGCAGAGCGCCGTGCACCCAGGGCAGCCCGAAACAGGACAGGCAGCCGTTGATGATGGCCACTACCATCAGGTCCCAGTGGTAGGCTGAGCCTTTGCGAAGCCTGTTGATGAGGGTTAAAAATGTTACGACGAAATACGCTTTATTCTTAGCAGGTTCGGTAATGGTGATTTTTGGTTTCGGTAGTTGGTGATTGTCGGTTTTGTATTGGTGATTGTCGGTTTTGTATTGGTGATTGTCGGTTTTGTATTGGTGATTGTCGGTTTTGTATTGGTGATTGTCGGTTTTTGTATTGGTGATTGTCGGTTTTGTATTGGTGATTGTCGGTTTTGTATTGGTGATTTTCGGTTTCGGTAATGGTGATTGCCGGTTTCGGTAATGGTGATTGTCGGTTTCAGTAGATGTTGATTGTTGGTTTTTGTAATGGTTATTGGTTGTTGATTTTGGTAGATATTGATTTTCGGTTTCTGTAATGGTGTTAGTAGATTAAGGAAATGGTGATTGTCAGTTTCGGTAAAAGTGATTGTTGGTTTCATTTGGTGTGGACATTGGTTTCAGTTGGCACGACACAAATGTCGTTTGTTGCAAAGGGCTTTGAGTTCCATATCTCTAGCAACCATGATTTCCAGGGACAATCGGATTGTCCTTTGTTTCCTGGGGTCAAGAAACTGATTATAATGCAGAGCCTAAATCAAATGCAAACAAACACAATTTCGGCGTTCTTCAAGGATCTTAGCCTGACAAAACAGACATTGATCGCCATTGATTCGAAATGAATTAAATTGCCCACGCAAAATGTACTACAAATTGATTAGCATTGATCCCAGTGCGTGGGTGTCGTTGCAAGTGGCACTTTGAGCTGGTCCCTATAGAGCAGCCTTTGAAGTTTCATCGTCATGGGAAAAATAGAAATAGCAATCAGGGAGAGAAATCTCAGAAACTCGACAGCTTCAAACGTCGAGCTTTGATCACGCAAAGGAGATTCTTGTTCGTTTCCAAAAATAACTGCCCAAACGTGTCAATAATTCTAAGATACAGTAAAAGCTTAGTAAAACTCAGAAAACGACTCACTTATTAGTTGGGCAATTCACCATAGCCGAGCTGATGTTCTGATCCATAAAGAACAGCATGGACAGCGGGATCGCCAGACCAAATGCACCGAGAATGGCTGTCCAAGGCAGCGGTTGGGCAATCACAAAGACAAGATGCAGCTGACGATTACAGGTAAAGTTCTCCTCTGAAAAATGCAATTATAAACAAATTCAAGGCTCTCTTCTCTTGCCAATACTGTTCATGGTAACCAATTAGTGAGCTCACGGTAGACATCGCGGAACAAGTAGGTTCCAAAGAAGGACATAACCAGCACTGACACGGGCAGGGAGAAGTCAGTGATCAGCTCTCGTTTAGCCCGGTTTAGATATGGCCTGCAATTTCAGCATTGGAATTAGAGTCATTTAGTTAGTCAGTTGGGGGCATTTGGGGCTCTGCGATCGGATCAAAATAGACTGACACCTGCTTGCAGCTATGGATTGACAGCACGTCTTTTGCAAGAGGACAATACAGTGTATATGTTTAGCTAGTAGGAATTCTAAAACCGTTGCACCGTAGTGAGCCAAGTACGGCTGGTTTTTTTCTAAAACCACGTTTGTTAACAGCAAGACATTGTTGATAGATGACCAGCAGTTGGTGGCTAAAGGTAGCAATTGACCTACAGGTTGCCAACAAGTTTCATTGCATTCACTTTTCTTTTAACGGGAAGAAACTAGTCTGTCATCTTACGAGTTAAACATTTTTCTATCGTGCAATATGGATGAGCTATGTACAAAGGGATTTTTAAGTAAAAATCTTAGTTACGAGTTTTTAACACTGATCTGCATTTGATGGTTCAAATGATTTCAATGCTTTAAAACTGAGCTGTGCTGACAACGGTAAACTATGAAGTAGGAAATAGCTTACGTTTTAGTAAAATTCAGTAAGTACATCGACAAGAACACGGTGCCCAGACAGAGCAGCACAAACAGAATGCTGGTGTCCCGATGACACACTTTAGCGACAGCAACTGCCGACGCTTCGGTGACGTTCGACAAGCCGCCAGCGGCCGCCACAGTTGTTGTCACCAGCACTCTAGTTGTCGTTGCTAGGGCGTCGTCAACGGTGGAATTACTAACGGAGCCAGCTCCCGTTGTAGCGCTCTCGCAGTAGAATTTTTTAAAGTCTGCTCACGGACCAATGATAGCTACATGTAAATTCAATCATTGCTAGATCAAAATGGTTCCACATTTAAAATAACTTACTGCTATATACGCTTTTGAAAGCGTCCACGGTGAAGGCCACCGAAATGAACAGCGCGAATATCTCCTCTGTGCTTCTAGTTGACCAGCGCATCAGCTTGCTCAGGTCAAACATTGAATATAGGAGCAGCAAGAATGCGTTGAATAAGCCTACCCAGCCGAAGAATGCAAAGAAGTCCAGCTTGTGCTCTTTGCTCAGATCGTATATAACTAAAATGGTTGCGGAATCGTTGGTAGACCGTCGACCATCATCAGTTGAGAAGGCAAGCGGCACACGCAAACCCACGCGGATACGTTACTAAGGCCCACTAGAAGTTACAGGATGCTAAATTTACTCGCATTCAACGGAATTTTATATTAAAGCCCGATTTCGCCAACAAAATATGTAACGTTAGAGATAAGAAGTTAGGAAATCTTCAGTTTTTTAGCTATAAACTAGAGATGTAGTCTCCCTACGGGTGGGACTGTTAGGAAGTTAAGATCAGAACAGTATGTTTGGAGAAATATTGCCCGGTTGACAGTCTCCAGTGAATGGCATTCCCGAAAAATTTACATGAAAATTAGATAAACCTACGAAGCTATACTTTGGGACAACACAAATGCCGCGGCTTCATGTGGCTGTTTTAATAACAGAAGGAAGCCACTCGTCCACAAAATGCTGGAAAATTGTGTGGATTTTCCGTCTCAGTAACGCTAAATTCGGCCTTTAATTTCATTTTCTTAGAAAACGAGCGTTGCGTCCTTGTACAGTGGTAACTTCTAGGGCTCCTACGCAGGCACACACTCACACAGGAGTGTACAGCGGCCCGAACTTTATTTATCGTTAGGCATGTACACTTCACTGTGCCTTGGGGTTGGCCTTCAAGGCCGTTAATTGCACGAGCAGAGCCAAGCCGAGATTCCAATTTAGCTCCAAATTAATGTGACTGCACTTGGAATCGAGCCTGGACCTTTGTAGTAGATCGTGGATACCCGATAAAATATCTTACTTAGAGAGGGAATGAAGAACCAGAAATTCACGCTTGGCGAAGTAGAAAGATTTTTTACAAGGAAGTTCTTTAGTGTCTAACCATGTTCTCTAGTGCCTGCCGAACTTATACCAATCTATTCTCATCAGGTCTCTCAAGTGCAAAAGCCATTAGACACGAGTTTCACTTCTCTCAGCCAACGCGCACTGGAACCCGAGTGGCATCGTAAAGAAATATTAGGTTATAACCGCTGCGCTGAGAACTCGAGGCTTCCATAATCTCGAATCTCGAACCCCATGCCAGGTTGCCTCAGAAGAAAAAAGTGGTTCCCGCAGTGGATCATCGCATCGACTCTCTCCTCCTCTCTCCAGGGAAGCGAACTCAGCCCCTACTTGAGGTGGCACTTTGGCCCAATTTTCATCCCGCCGCTTGCTGTTGAAGCCTTCATCCTTCGGGCACTGCATCGCCTACTAGGCTGCAAGATCCCACTGGACTCTGACACGCTGCAGCGCAAGTCTGCCTCGGCAGAGATAGAGCTATAGAAAGCGGAATTTCCACTGCCCGGCCAATAATCTGAATGCTAATTACAAAACGAACTTTAGTTCGCATAGAACCGGGGTACGAAATTAAGGCTTTCGTCTTCTCTTTCGGTCATCCTTTTAAGCCCAGGCCTACTGAGACAGGATGCGAAAGAAGCTAAGCTAAGATGCGAGGAACCATGAGTAGTATTTATCTCACTGGGCCGACTGATTTCTAGTAGCCTCGCGTCTCTGGCAAGCCAACGGAAAACTCGATCCCACGACTGCCTGCCACCATATTAGCTAGTTTTCCTTCAGCACTACAAGATCCTGTCCGAGAGTAGAAGAGGCACTTTGGAACGCCCGCCCTCGCATAAAGTGCTTCTGCACTTTTCCCACTTTGGCATTCTCTCTTTGGTCATTCCAACTTCTATATCATAGTTACCGAAAGTTTGCATTGCAACAAAATTATTGTAGTGTAGGTGTGTCATGACTCATGATAAGGCCATGACACTGAAACCTACTTAAAATGATGCAATTATGAATACAGTTTCGGCAATTGATTGCTGCATTTATGCACAGTTTAGAACTTTTTAGTATCTTAGTTAGCTTCACTTATTTATTCCGCAAAAGTGCAACACCAGCGGCATTCCATGGTGTACTAAGTAGCAAACCAGTTGGCAGGGAAACCATCTGGAACTATTATTAATTGTTCCACTCGGACTGTTTGCAACGGACCTTTATTTATTATTATCGCTGATGCAGCACTGATGCTGTGGAGAAGAACTTTACCTGCTTTTTATTGCTGGCATCCATCTTTTGCCAAATTTTTTCCCTGGAAAACCCCAATTTGCAGTTTAGCATTTGTGCGCGGTTCGGGCAAAAAAGTGCATCCGGTACTTATTACTATAGTCTTTATGGAAACCGAATCCAATGGTGAACTTTCTGCAGCACAAACAAAAGCAGTAATTTGGTGAATTTTTTTTGTCAGAATGAGGAAACGCCTCCAAGTATTTTAACTTCTTAACTGGACTAGCAAATGTCGCAAAGCAGAACCACAGGAGAAAACAAGTGACAGCTGAAACAGAATGAGGCCGCACTTCCATATCCCGGGTGTTGTGTTCGCTTAATTAACTTGTGATTACATTTACAGTGAGGCGCATTCCTGCTTCAATTGAAAGTTGGAAGTCCAGACTTGGAGATTTTGGTGATTTACTGTTAAAAAGAAGCTGAAAACTTTCCAGCGTCCTTCTGCTTCAGAGCAGTGCATGGTAGAAACACTGATGCAGACAGTAAAAGATACAACGACAAGGGCCTATGAACAAGGACGCTGAAGTCGACTTTATTAGAAATGAGATGGAGGCCGATAAGGAACGTGTATTGGCCGTATCGTCAGCAGAGTGCATTTAGTCAAGGACGACACAACTAGGACGGGGAAACTACATTTCTTCTCGCAAAATTTCAGGAGGCAGTTTTTACCGTAAAAATAGAATCGAATCGATAGAAAGGAGACCCAGTGTTTATCTTTTGATTTTTATTATTTTATATAGCTAAGCTAAGAATGATTAAATAGATACATAAAACCAAAAAAACCAACTAGGATGCTTTACTTGCAACATCTCATGCTAAACAAAGCCCAATTTAATTTAACTTACTTCTCGTGTACAGCGCTAGCGGTGCCGTAGTCAGCATGACAATCAGAGGCTGCCCACCTAATAGTGCGAATGCGATGCCAGCAATACTCTGCGATAGAATTACTCGCTGCACCGCTGAAATGATTGGTTTCGTTGTAAATTTGTGCTGTTGCAGTGGTCAAAGAAGTACATTTTTTATCTCGTCCGCGAGGCTGTGTGCACCCTGGTGCACTTTTAGCGGCATTGTCACACAACCGGTGAGAGGCTTTACGAGTACATCCGCCCATTCCACCGACTCCCCTGAGCAGGCACACAAGCGCGCGGATACGTACGCAGTCATACGCACAGGCACACACTCACACAGGAGTGTACAGCGGCCCTAACTTTATTTATCGTTGGACGTTAAGCATGTACACTTTACTGCGCCTTGAAGGTTGACCATCAAGGGCGTTTTAATTGCACGAGCAGGGCCCAGCCGAGATTCCAATTCAGCCCCAAATTAATGTGACTGCACTTGGAATCGAGCCGGGGCGGCTGGCACACCAGAGCGCCGCGCTAGACCACTGGGCCACGGCCCCCCCATCACGTCACCCAAAGCACTAAGGAAGAATTAAAAAGAGTTAAAAACCTTAATCGACTTACTGATCATGCCTCCAGTTTGATTGTCGTTCAGAACTCCGAATGCAATGCTGGGCATAAGGCAGGCAAAATATAAAAATGTGATGGTTGACATCACCTTTCTCGGGGTTGCGTTGCCGCGAAGGCCTAGAGGCAGAAAATTGTTGAAATTATCGAGTATTTTGAATGTTTTCTACAATATATCAAGTGAAAACCTATTCAGTATTGTACGAGGGATATCCGGAAAGTTCTGACACTTTTTCTCAGAGAAAAAAACGGAAAAGGAAACAACTTCTGTGTCATTTAACAGCGGCACATTTCTTCCTTCTGATACATGTTAGGTTCAACTTATTTTGGTCATTTTATTAAAAGTTTAAATTGCTTTCAAGCATGATTTTTTAAAGTAATGACCAAACTACCCCAGATTGAATTGATTAGAAAGAAGAAGCGCGTCGTTTTAAATTGTCACCAAAGTTGTGTTCTGCTGCTGCTTCCGTTTTTTTGTTCTGGGATTAAAACAAGGACTACTAAAATACCGGGATGGGAAACTAGGAATTTTTTACAAGGCTGGCTGGTAGTCCCTTAGTATAAAAGCTGTGTCCGAACTTTCCGGCCATGCCTCGTACAAAATCGGAACTGAAACCGGGGCGAAACGCACCGTCCATAAAGTCGGACGGATAGTGCGGCAGGCGGCGCTTGAAGTCCGCCCTGATTCCGTTGCACAGCAGCCAAGTGCTGTCCTGAAGAAGCGTTTAATTGACGTTCGAGTGAACATGGATACAAGCAGAAAAAATTGAAAAATCGATGTACGAAATCATGTACAACTAAAGTCGAAGTTCTTGAAGGAGTCTTACTGGAAACCGGGTTTTATTTACTTTACTTAAAGTACTTTACGTTTTATCAAGGTAAATTTCACATGGTTGTTTTTTCGATTTATATCTTTAATGCTATAAAAGGGAATTGTAACGCGACTTTAATAATGTGTAAAAGCGTTCATTAAACGGCTCGTTATCGCCTATTGGCTAGAGTTATTTAATGCACGAGAAATACGAGCTATATATCGTGATTACAAATTTGCCCAATAGTCAGATTTTCCGGCTTTAATGTCTATGGCCACTCGACCGCGCGCACGCAAAGCATAGACATTTAAGCACTTAAAACCGACTAATGAACTCCTCATTTTTGCTGATCGGAGTTTCGTCTATGGTAAAACAGGAAAACGTCACTTGACGGCATGCAAAATTCAGTTTTTATTTTTTTTTGTTAGCCTGAATAAGAGTTTTTAACTAAGAGTGGTAGCATCCTTCCAAATTAATAGTCCTTGCATGGCAGGTGCTTTTTTTTCAACTTACGTAACTAAACGCTTGTGACATGAAGTCCTTTGTGCGCAGACTTTTCCGTCTGTAGATTTTCTGCTCTTCTCCTAGATCCTGGGCATGGCCCTGCAGCATCTCCTTGAACTCGGCCTCCGTCTCGGCCAGAAGAAGTCGCTGGCGAAAGTCGCTGTCGGCCAAAATCGTAGCAAATGTCCTACCGAGCTCGATGTCACTCTTCGTACCTTTCTGAAAATCAATATTTGATTTAAAAATTTAGCATCGCCGTAAGAATTATACATCTTCTTGTGAGCACCTTTCCAATGATTGACCAGAGGCACAATTCTCACCTCTTTTGTTGGCGTTACAACGAGCAGCACAAAGTACACGCCTTCGGACGAGCGGCCCAGGTTAACTGGGCTAGCGAGTCGGGCGATGGCCACGTGTCGTTTGTGCACACCGTTCAAGGAGCACCTGGGTTTTAGGAATTTAGAAAAAAAATTAATTAGCTACTCTTTATCAATAACTAACATCAGAAGGGTAACACCATTACACAGATTATTCTCGAATCTTACATGGTGCATAACCAACTATTGTCGGTAATCAGGCCTTCATTGTCGATGATCGATATGCTTTTAATAGTCTTGGCTAGTCTCTGATCTGAAAGTTAAAATGAGCAGTCATTCGAGTTTTTAAAAACTGTAATTCTTTGAAACACGAAGACTCGCAATATGAATTACGCCTGCTTACAAGTGTAGTCTAGCCAACTGGCCTGAAGGAACAGAGTCTTCTTAGCCTCTTGAACCTTGGCATCGAGCCAGTTGCTACAGTCAGCCTCGTCTCGACTCGAATGAGACTCCTGATCGGCTCGGAAAATTGATTGCAGCATCTTCTCAACGATGCACTCAATATTGGCTCCTTCGAGATCCAGCAGCAGGGTGGCTTCCTTCAGAAAGCGTTCGATGTCTAAATTGGCTCGCACCTCGCTGCTGAAATCCTTCAGCGGTATCTTCTGTTGGAAGCGGTTTCCCAAAGGTTTTTGATATTATT
>NIVC01002086.1:0-2500 GCA_002269645.1 Macrostomum lignano | reverse complement strand
AGTTGGTCAAATTTTCAGTGCGCACCTGATCCGTGTAAATGCGAGTTTAGCAACGTTGGGCGTGGGTTTAAAACTCAGAAATTTCGGGAAAACAGAAAGTGAATGAGCTCAATGTAGCACTGAGCCGCCGAAGGGCTGGCGCCAGATTTTGGTGGACCAGGGCCCGAAGCCTTCGCCAGCGCCATCAAGGAGCAATATATATGTAAAGAAAACTCAGAATCAACATTTTGAGTTTTCTTTACTTAATTGTTGTCAAGCGAGCAACCCTATCGCAATATGTTACAGAGATCGTGTTAGATTTCCCGCGGGTGATCCGATAGATTGCTTGCTTCTTCCGCAGATCAGACAGAAGGGTCCAGTCCTCTAAAAAGGAACATTTAAATGCGTACCTATGATTCTTGTTTACGGGTAAAAATATGACTTAATTAGTTATGATACTGGTTAACGATTCTTTCATTACAATCAACGCGTGGTAGTGTCCTTAGAGATTTAGTATATTTAGATTAAGATTAGTGTATTTGGATATTATATTATATTATATTTGGATATTAATGCATGCAACTTATATTATTAAGCCATAGAGTACGCTAGATAGCAGTAGCGCAACCAGAAATTTTTTAAGGGGGGGATTCTGAAGGGTAAAGCCGGGAGGGGGCGGAGGGTGGCTCTGTTTTTGGCAGAAATTCGCTTGGTCCCCCTTTGATTTTTTTCGGTCTCTGCCTAAGGGGGGCGACCGCCCCCCCCCTAGCTTCGCCACTGTAAACTATACACAATATAGTACAATTTGCCTGAACAGCCTAGCCTCACTTTGCACAATTTTTCACTTTCTTCTTGGCGATTTTCATTCAATAATTAAGAGTTTATAGCAAGTATATCCCTCTAGTTAAGGAGACAAAAAGTTATACTTTACAAATTGGTTCTGGTTCTAGAAGCAGAACAAGCAATATGAAAAGCCTCGTTGTGAAAATTAGGGTTTGTGAAACGACCATAGAGAGGGTGAGAGAGAGAGAGAGAGAGAGAGAGAGAGGGAGAGAGAGAGAGAGCTACCATGGGGTGGGCAAACTCCGGTCCGCAGGCCAAAGCCTCTCCATCCGGCCCTCGGGCCCTTGGACACATTTAGAATTGCAAATGGCAATCCAGCCATCAAGTTTTGTCTCTTCTCAGTTATCTTTCGATCCTGCTCTCCTCTTATCTCCTCGCATCTCTCCTCTGCTCGCCTCTCTCCTCTCCTCGCCTCTCTCCTCTCCTCTTATCTCCTTTCTTCTTCACTATCTCTTCAAACTCTCATCCACTCCCTATAGGATTCTAATTCTAGCTGTTTCAAATGTGTCCTTTTCGAAGCCATTGAAGCAGCCAGAGCTGAACTACAATCTACGTTAAAATTTATATGGTTGTTTACTTTATGAGACTGAGTTGGAACAGAAAAGGAACTATTTCAAAGGTCTGTTGGTAGCAAACAATCGGGCAGTGTGTTGGTGGGGAAGTATCAGAGAGCTCTGAAGACAACAGCTGTTATATTTAGAAGTCTCTGGGAGGGAAGTATGTATCAATTTTATTTCAAACTGAATTGCCAGGGATATAGCGTTTGTAGACTCGAACTCTCGAGCCTTTCCTTCCGACGTTTTTATGGCCACGACCAGCTGTCATACCCCCCCCCCGATAAAAAAGTTTCTTTGTTTGATCCAGGCATGGTCTAGGGTTCACAGACCATGAATAGTATTGGTTCCACGATTTCTGTTAGCTTACAGCTATAAATCTTGGTTAATAGTCTAAAAAGGCCTTCAACAAAGCAAAAAAGAGAGCAAAGTAGAGAAAAGAAAACCAGTCTAGCGTTCTCGAGGTTTCAGTCTCTGTGTATTGATATTGCCAGTTGCGACTGCGAATAGAAGATAGAACATATTTACGCGGGCCACAACAAGTCAGGTTATACTGTCTGTTTTTCTACATTTAGCCACATCAATTCTTGGACAGTTCCATACAGAGTATATGGATAATAAATTCAAACGGGTCGGCACTAAACACAAGGAATGTCGGCATTATAATAAGCAGTCATTGATATATCTATAGTTGCCAGGTAACTTAGAGATTTGCTTGCTTCACAAGAATGAAAATACGAGCTAATTAAATCAGTAGCGAATCACTCCAAACTAGTCAATGAAATAACAATCCAAGAATCATCATGGGGAGCATGAAACACTTCCTGTCTGGCACTATAGAAAAAAATTGCGCGGCCTTCGGAATAGAAGCCGATTTGGAGGCGGAGGACTCATACGGATATTGGTAGAGGCTGCCAGTACTGTCTATTACTGTCTCCTTCAGTGCGCCTTCTCTTAGGTGGCATTTTTCAAGACTATTGAATACGGTACAGAGTACAATAGAAAATAAAAAATGCATATTAGAGTAGAGTTATCTGGTAGGTATTGAACATGGGATATACAAATTGATTCGTCCGTAAAGGGTCGGAAGCAAGGTAGGAGCCGCGGATGGAGAAATTGATTGG
>NIVC01002085.1:52500-73199 GCA_002269645.1 Macrostomum lignano | reverse complement strand
CACTCGGCAAGCTCAGCCACCCGTGCTCTGCTTGAGTTTCTTATCACTAGACCCCGGGGTTCGGGCCTAGCAACTACAAGCGACGATTTATAGTTATAAACTAGCAATCTACGCCCCCCGTTGGGGAGCCAAAGAAATGCAATACACGTTTTTTTAATAAGCTACATGTATCCTTGAAATCTTAAAAAATCTCCTATCAAACCTTGTAAGCCTTGACATGTCAGTAATTCCCCCCCCCACAAGCTTTAACATATCAACTTCCCCCCTTGACATCTCAGCCATGCCCCCAATAAGCCTTGGAAATCTAAAAATATCTGTCAACCTTCTAACCCTAACCCTAACCTAACCCTAAAGCATTGAAATTTCAGTAATTCTCTCTAAGAGTCATTATAGCACTACTACAGCATTATAGCGATTCCCTGCAAGCCTCGACATCGTAGGATTCCCAAATGAATATCTTAACTTCGACATGAAGCTTCTTTTATTTTTTACATTACGCTTTTTTTATCAGCGATCCCTCCCCTGAGGAGGCATCAAATAATGTAATAAAAAGTTTTCAATAAACTACATGTAGCTTCTGACTTTAGCCTTGAAATCTCATTTATACCCCCGTGAGCCTTGACATCTCAGCTATTCCCCCCGTAAGCCTTAACATGTCAGCGATGGCGCCCATAAACCTTGAAATCTGAAAAATCCCCTGCTAACCTTGAAACTCGATAAAATATAACCCTCAACCCACACCTGACCTAAACCTAACTTTAACCCAACCTAAAGCCTTGAAATCTCAGCAATTCTTCTCCCCTAAGCCTTGACATTTTAGTGATTCCTTCTTTAAGAATCACAGCACTATAACGATTTCCACCTAGCTTTGACATCGTAGCAATTCCCAAATGAATCTTTTAACTTCGACATGACTTTTCTTTTATGTATATATAGTGCTACTTTTATTTTTTACATGACTCTTCTTCTATCAGCGCCTCCCGTGGCGAGCCAACAAAGAATGCAATAAAAAAAATTGAGTAAAGTACATGAACTTTGAATTAGCTTCTGACTTTTGCTTTGACATCTCAGAAACCCCCCCCCCCGTAATCTCAGTTATTCTCTGAGAGCCTTGACGTCTCAGTTTTTCTCCCCAGCACAGCATTATAGCTGCATTTAATTTTTCCATGACACCTTTCATGTCTGACATGACGCTTCTTTTATTCTACTATGATGCTTCTTAATTTTTTAAATGACACTTTCATTAGTTTTAAATGACGCTTCTATGATTTTTTCATGACGCTTCTATGATTTTAACATGACGCTTCTATGATTTTTTCATGACGCTTCTATGATTGTTTACATGACGCTTTTATGATTGTTTATATGACGCTTCTATGATTTTTAAAATGACGCTTCTATGATTGTTTACATAACGCTTTATGATTTTTACATGACGCTTCTATGATTGTTTACATGACGCTTCTATGATTTTTACATGACTCTTCTATGATTTTTACATGGCGCTTCTATGATTGTTTACATGGCGCTTCTATGATTGTTTACATGACGCTTCTATGATTGTTTATATGACGCTTCTATGATTTTTTACATGACGCTTCTATGATTGTTTACACGATGCTTCTATGATTTTTTCATGACGCTTCTATAATTTTTTACATGACGCTTCTATGATTTTTACATGACGCTTCTATGATTTTTACATGACGCTTCTATGATTGTTTACATGACGCTTCTATGATTGTTTATATGACGCTTCTATGATTTTTTACATGACGCTTCTATGATTTTTTACATGACGCTTCTATGATTGTTTACACGATGCTTTTATGATTTTTTACATGACGCTTCTATGATTGTTTACATGACGCTTCTATGATTATTTCATGACGCTTCTACGATTTCTGCAGGACGCTTCAATGATTTTTACATGACGCTTCTATGATTTTTACATGACGCTTCTATGATTGTTTGCATGACGCTTCTATGATTGTTTATATGACGCTTCTATGCTTTTTACATGACGCTTCTATGATTTTTACATGACGCTACTATGATTTTTACATTACGCTTCTATGATTGTTTACATGACGCTTCCATGATTGTTTACATGACGCTTCTATGATTTTTTACATGACGCTTCTATGATTGTTTACATGACGCTTCTATGATTGTTTACATGACGCTTCTATGATTTTTAAATGACGTTTTTTTGATTTTTATATGACGCCTCTATGATTTTTTAAATGACGCTTCTATGATTTTTATATTACGCTCTTACGATTTTTTACATGACTCTTCTATGATTTTTACATGACGCTTTAATGATTTTTTCATGACGCTTCTACGATTTTTTACAAGAAGCTTCTATGATTGTTTACATGACGCTTCTATGATTGTTTGCATGACGCTTCTATGATTGTTTACATGACGCTTCTATGATTTTTTACATGACACTTCTATGCTTTTTACATGATGCTTCCACGATTTTTTACATGACGCTTCTATGATTCTTTACATGACGCTTCTATGATTTTTTACATGACACTTCTATGCTTTTTACATGATGCTTCCACGATTTTTTACATGACACTTCTATGATTTTTTAAATGACGCTTCTACGATTTTTTACATGACGCTTTTATGATGTTTTAGATGACGCTTCTATGATTTTTTACATGACGCTTCTATGATTTTTACATGACGCTTCTATGATTGTTTACACGATGCTTCTATGATTTTTTACATGACGCTTCTATGATTTTTTACATGACGCTTCTATGATTTTTTACATGACGCTTCTATGATTGTTTACATGACGCTTCTATGATTGTTTGCATGACGCTTCTATGATTGTTTACATGACGCTTCTATGATTTTTTACATGACACTTCTATGCTTTTTACATGATGCTTCCAAGATTTTTTACATGACGCTTCTATGATTGTTTACATGACGCTTCTATGATTTTTTACATGACACTTCTATGCTTTTTACATGATGCTTCCACGATTTTTT
Source organism: Macrostomum lignano (assembly GCA_002269645.1). Taxonomy (NCBI): domain Eukaryota; kingdom Metazoa; phylum Platyhelminthes; family Macrostomidae; genus Macrostomum; species Macrostomum lignano. The sequence continues at coordinate 70,181 of NIVC01002085.1, read as the reverse complement.
ACATGACACTTCTATGATTTTTTAAATGACGCTTCTACGATTTTTTACATGACGCTTTTATGATGTTTTAGATGACGCTTCTATGATTTTTTACATGACGCTTCTATGATTTTTACATGACGCTTCTATGATTGTTTACACGATGCTTCTATGATTTTTTACATGACTCTTCTATGATTTTTACATGACGCTTCTATGATTGTTACATGACGCTTCTATGATTGTTTACATGACGCTTCTATGATTGTTTATATGACGCTTCTATGATTTTTTACATGACGCTTCTATGATTTTTTACATGACGCTTCTATGATTGTTTACACGATGCTTCTATGATTTTTTACATGACGCTTCTATGATTGTTTACATGACGCTTCTATGATATTTTACATGACGCTTTTATGATTTTTTTAGTTTTCTTGGCGTTAAAGAGCTTTAATTAAAAAAACTCTACTCTCTAAAAATTCGAACCATCGTTTCTGCATTTAGCAGTTCAGTCTGTTTACCTCTAGGCTAGCTCTCATCGTTTTGATAACATGAATTCAGCACTTATAATTATAAGTTTCAAAACTCCAAGCATAGAGTAAATCACACGAGGCAGTTATTACATAATCAATTTCTCAGTCAGTCAGTATCAGTTAACAATATTGTTGCGCAATCTAAATCAAGTCTGGTGCTACGCTTCCACACTGCATTTTCAATACTGTGACGCAATTCAAGTCGGAGTTACAATTCAGTTATGATGTAATCTATTTCAGAATCAGAATTCAACCAGTCAGTTTTTTCTCTAGCATTCTTACAATGCATTTCAAGTCGAAAAGTTTGCTTGACCTTTGCAAAAAAGCATGTTTTTCGAATATTTAATCGCTTTAACATGAAGCAATTTCTTAGCCAAGATGCATGTACCGTCCCAGGAAAATTTCTGATCGAACAGTGCAAGTTCGAAGAAAATCGGTCCAGCCATTTTTTCTCTAATCGATTGCGTACAAACAAACAACTCATTTTTAGTATATACGAGGCCAACTCCTCCTCTGGAGGAGAAAGGGGAAGAATTCCCATCACCGGAACTCCATTCCCTGAAATGCCATTCCATGAAACCCATCATCCAACTCCTCTCCGCGAAATTGAACATCATCGAAATCCTCTCCGTAAAAGAGAACTCCATCAAACACCTCTCCGTGAAACTGACATCCATTAAAATCGTCTCCGCAAAACAGAAATTCTCTCCATAAAACTGGACTGAATCGAAATTTTCTCCGTCAAAAAGAATCAACTCTCAGGATTCAGTGGTTAGGGTTAGGGTTAGGGTTAGGGTTAGAGCTACACGCAGCAGTGTGTTGAAAGGCGTCGATAAAAAATTGAACTAATTGAATCAATTCATTGCGCAACCGATTTAACAGTCAGTCAGTATCAGTCTCAGTTAAAGTTAACAAAAAGATTGCGCAAACTAAATCAACCCTCCAATACACAGCGACTGACCCCCTTCCAATACGCAGTGGCAATTAAAAGTTGAACTCCCCTCCAACTGTTGGGGGTTGGTCGAACCCCCTTTGAACCCAAAATGAGTACACTCTGCAGAAAGTTAAAAGTATGGAAATTGTTTTTTAAATGCTGTGCTTTTTTGTTTTCACATTTAAAGCAAACAACTTATATCCCCGAACTCAGTATTGCAAGATCTTTCCAGCAATATAAGTCTCTCTGAAAGTTTAAAACTCAAGGAATAGTTAGCGTTTGAAATTTCCCGATTTAAAGCATTGAAGTATCGAGTGTATGTTCACTACCTGCTAAAGAGGCTCGCAAGTTTATTCATTGAATTTCACTGCCCAGCAAATACACATGGCTGCCTATTGAATGGCGCCGATAATAAAACCAATTAAATCTCGACACAGTCCTAGCTATCTCCTTACACTGTACAACTGCTATGTACACTCAGCCCAAGCCCAACCCCCCATTCCGGGGGAATCGTTAAATTTAATTGAACCCCCAACACGCGGGGGTTTTGCATTTAACGCAGAACACGCGCACCCACCCCCCCCCCAAAAAAACACAGCGACCCGCGGGCGGAGGTTGGGGTGGCTATTTTTACAAACAGACTGCAACCCCTCCACTGGAGAGGCAGAGTGGCCACAGAAGGGCCAAAGAAGGTTAGGAAATCAGTTTTCTGCTTTTTTAGGGATCTTAAAATGTAAAAATGAAAGATTAAAATTGCTATAAACCCAGTCCGGAAAATTTGCAGTTTACCCATATAAGTTTCAACGCTGACTTGCCAGTAGTTTAGGAGAAAAATTGCAACACACATACAGACAAACAAACAACGCATCACTTTTAGTATAAGGACGAGGCCAACTCCTCCGATGGAGGAGAAAGGGGAAGAACTCCCATCACCGGAATTCCATTCCCTGAAATCCATCAGCTGAAATTCCATGACTTGAATCCCATCTTCCAAATCATCTCCAAATCCTCTGTAAAGCCTTTCAAATACCATATCTTGTTTTCCCTGTTCGCAAAAACTGACTGCCATTGTCCAGACTCAGATTCTTCTGTCTCCTCTCTTCTCTTTTCTCTCCTCTCACGTCTCTCATCTCTACCACCTTATTTATCTCTTCTCCCTCGTCTTTCGTCTTTCTCTCCTGTCTCCTTTATCCCCTGTTTTCTCCTCTCTCCTCTCTTCTCTCCTCTCTCATCTCTCATCCCTCATGCCTCATCTCACTATTTCTTTCTCCTCTACTCTCAGCTCCTCTCTTCTCTCTCCTCTCATCTCTCCTGTCTCCCTCTGCTATCTCATATCTTCCCTCTCATCTCCTCTCTCCTCTTTTCTTCTCTCTCCCTCTTCGTTCCCGCCTTACTCCCCTCTTCTCTCCCATCTGTCATGTCTAATCTGTCCTCTCTCATCTCTACTCTCTTTTCTATAATCTCTTCTCTCTTCTCTTTTCACTCTTCTCTTTACCCTCTTTACTGACTGACTGAAGATACCAAATCCATAAAAATCCCTTCGTGAAACAGAAATCCTCTCCGCGAAACAGAAATCCTCTCCGCGAAACAGAAATCCTCTCCGCGAAACAGAAACCCTCTCCGTGAAACTGGACTCCTTTCGAAATCCAATCCGCGAAACAGAAATCCTCTCCGTGAAACTGGGCTCCATGGAAATCCTCTGAGTGAAACTGACATCCATCAAAATCGTCTCCGTAAAACAGAAATACATCTAGATTCTCTCCACGAAAAAGAAATCCTCTCCGTGAAACCGAAAACCATCAGAATACTCCGTGAAACTGGACTCAATCGAAATTTTCTCTGTCAAAAAGAACTTAACTCTCAGAACTCATTGGTTAGGGTTAGGGTTAGAGCTGCATAGAGCTGCGTGTTGAATTAATTGAATCAATTAATTGCGCAAACCATTTCTCAGTCAGACAGTATCAGTCTTATTTAAAGTTAAATAAACGGTTGCGCAATCTAAATCAACCCTCCAATACGCAGCGGCAGACCCCCTTCCAATACGCCCAACTTTATCTATTACGTCTCGCAAAACTGAGTACAATTTTTGCAGAAAGTTAAAAGTATGGAAATAGTTTTTTAAATGTGGTGCTTTCTCTTTTCATATTTAAAGCATACAACTTATATCCCCGAACTCAGCGCTGCAAGATCTTTCCAGCAATATAAGTCTCTCCTCTCAAAGTTTAAAACTCGAGGAACAGTTAGCGTTTGAAATTTACCGATTTCCCGACTGCTTGCTAGAGAAGCTCGCAAGTTTATTCATTGAATTTCACTGCCAAACTAATACACAGGGCTGCCAATAATAAAACCAAATGAATCTCGACACAGTCTATCTATTTACACTGTACAACTGCTATGTACACTCAGCCCAAGCCCAACCCCCGTTCTGGGGGAAGCATTAAATTTAATTCAACCCCCCAATACGCGGGGGGTTTTATTTGCATTGAACCCAGAACACGCGCACCCACCACCCCTCAATACACAGCGGCCCGCGGGCGGAGGTTGGGGTGGCTATTTTTACAAACTGGCTGCAGCCCCAGGCAGAGTGGCCAAAGAAGGTTATTGGGGGTTAAAAAAGCAGATTTATGCTTTTTTAGGGATGTTAAAATGTGAAAATTAAAAATTAAAATAGCCTAAAGCCTGCTCCGGAAAATTTGCAGTTTTCCCATATAAGTTTCGACGCTGACTTACCAGAATTGTAGGAGTTCACTTGCAACATACAGACAGACAGACAGACAGACAAACATCGCGTCGGTTTTAGTATTAGGAGGAGAGGAGGAAGGAGAAGAGGATTATGGACATTCAAGCATACAAACCTTAGAGATTTAGTATATTTACGAGGCCAACTCCTCCGATGGAGGAGAAAGGGGAAGAACTCCCATCACCGGAATTCCATTCCCTGAAATCCATCAGCTGAAATTCCATGACTTGAATCCCATCTTCCAAATCATCTCCAAATCCTCTGTAAAGCCTTTCAAATACCATATCTTGTTTTCCCTGTTCGCAAAAACTGACTGCCATTGTCCAGACTCAGATTCTTCTGTCTCCTCTCTTCTCTTTTCTCTCCTCTCACGTCTCTCATCTCTACCACCTTATTTATCTCTTCTCCCTCGTCTTTCGTCTTTCTCTCCTGTCTCCTTTATCCCCTGTTTTCTCCTCTCTCCTCTCTTCTCTCCTCTCTCATCTCTCATCCCTCATGCCTCATCTCACTATTTCTTTCTCCTCTACTCTCAGCTCCTCTCTTCTCTCTCCTCTCATCTCTCCTGTCTCCCTCTGCTATCTCATATCTTCCCTCTCATCTCCTCTCTCCTCTTTTCTTCTCTCTCCCTCTTCGTTCCCGCCTTACTCCCCTCTTCTCTCCCATCTGTCATGTCTAATCTGTCCTCTCTCATCTCTACTCTCTTTTCTATAATCTCTTCTCTCTTCTCTTTTCACTCTTCTCTTTACCCTCTTTACTGACTGACTGAAGATACCAAATCCATAAAAATCCCTTCGTGAAACAGAAATCCTCTCCGCGAAACAGAAATCCTCTCCGCGAAACAGAAATCCTCTCCGCGAAACAGAAACCCTCTCCGTGAAACTGGACTCCTTTCGAAATCCAATCCGCGAAACAGAAATCCTCTCCGTGAAACTGGGCTCCATGGAAATCCTCTGAGTGAAACTGACATCCATCAAAATCGTCTCCGTAAAACAGAAATACATCTAGATTCTCTCCACGAAAAAGAAATCCTCTCCGTGAAACCGAAAACCATCAGAATACTCCGTGAAACTGGACTCAATCGAAATTTTCTCTGTCAAAAAGAACTTAACTCTCAGAACTCATTGGTTAGGGTTAGGGTTAGAGCTGCATAGAGCTGCGTGTTGAATTAATTGAATCAATTAATTGCGCAAACCATTTCTCAGTCAGACAGTATCAGTCTTATTTAAAGTTAAATAAACGGTTGCGCAATCTAAATCAACCCTCCAATACGCAGCGGCAGACCCCCTTCCAATACGCCCAACTTTATCTATTACGTCTCGCAAAACTGAGTACAATTTTTGCAGAAAGTTAAAAGTATGGAAATAGTTTTTTAAATGTGGTGCTTTCTCTTTTCATATTTAAAGCATACAACTTATATCCCCGAACTCAGCGCTGCAAGATCTTTCCAGCAATATAAGTCTCTCCTCTCAAAGTTTAAAACTCGAGGAACAGTTAGCGTTTGAAATTTACCGATTTCCCGACTGCTTGCTAGAGAAGCTCGCAAGTTTATTCATTGAATTTCACTGCCAAACTAATACACAGGGCTGCCAATAATAAAACCAAATGAATCTCGACACAGTCTATCTATTTACACTGTACAACTGCTATGTACACTCAGCCCAAGCCCAACCCCCGTTCTGGGGGAAGCATTAAATTTAATTCAACCCCCCAATACGCGGGGGGTTTTATTTGCATTGAACCCAGAACACGCGCACCCACCACCCCTCAATACACAGCGGCCCGCGGGCGGAGGTTGGGGTGGCTATTTTTACAAACTGGCTGCAGCCCCAGGCAGAGTGGCCAAAGAAGGTTATTGGGGGTTAAAAAAGCAGATTTATGCTTTTTTAGGGATGTTAAAATGTGAAAATTAAAAATTAAAATAGCCTAAAGCCTGCTCCGGAAAATTTGCAGTTTTCCCATATAAGTTTCGACGCTGACTTACCAGAATTGTAGGAGTTCACTTGCAACATACAGACAGACAGACAGACAGACAAACATCGCGTCGGTTTTAGTATTAGGACGAGGCCAACTCCTCCTCTGGAGGAGAAAGGGGAAGAATTCCCATCACCGGTACTCCATTCCCTGAAATGCCATTCCCTGAATCCCATCATCCAACTCCTCTCCGCGAAACTGAACATCATCGAAATCTTCTCCGTAAAAGAGAACTCCATCAAACACCTCTCCGTGAAACTGACATTCATCAAAATCCCCTCCGAGAAATAGAAATCCTCTCCGTGAAACTGGACTCCATGGAAATCCTCTCCGTGAAACTGACATCCATCAAAATCGTCTCCGCGAAACAGAAATTCTCTCCATTAAACTGGACTGAATCGAAATTTTCTCCGTAAAAAAGAATCAACTCTCAGGATTTAGTGGTTAGGGTTAGGGTTAGGGTTAGGGTTAGAGCTACAACGCAGCAGCGTGTTGAACCAATTGAATTAATTGAATGCGCAACCGATTTCACAGTCAGTCAGTATCAGTCTCGGTAAAAGTTAACAAAAAGATTGCGCAAACTAAATCCACCCTCCAATACACAGCGACTGACCCCCTTCCAATACGCAGTGGCAATTAAAAGTTGAACCCCCCCTCCCACCAACTGTTGGGGGGTTGGTCGAACCCCCATTGAACTCCAAAATGAGTACACTGCCGAAAGTTAAAAGTATGGAAATCGTTTTTTAAATGCTGTGCGTTTTGTTTTCACATTTAAAGCAAACAACTTATATCCCCGAACTCAGTATTGCAAGATCTTTCCAGTAATATAAGTCTCTCCTCTGAAAGTTTAAAACTCGAGGAACAGTTAGCGCTTGAAATTTCCTGATTTAAAGCATTAAAGTATCGAGTGTACGTTCACAGCCTGCTAAAGAGGCTCGCAAGTTTATTCATTAAATTTTACTGCCCAGCAAATACACATGGCTGCCTATTGAATGCCGCCGATAATAAAACCAATTAAATCTCGACACAGTCCTAGCTATCTCCTTACACTGTACAACTGCTATGTACACTCAGCCCAAGCCCAACCCCCTCCCATTCCGGGGGAATCGTTAAATTTAATTGAACCCCCAACACGCGGGGGGGGGTTATTTGCATTGAACGCGGAACACGCGCACCCACCACCCCTCAATACACGGCGGCCCGCGGGCGGAGGTTGGGGTGGCTATTTTTACAAACTGGCTGCAGCCCCAGGCAGAGTGGCCAAAGAAGGTTATTGAGGGTTAAAAAAACAGTTTTCTGCTTTTTTAGGGATCTTAAAATGTAAAAATGAAAGATTAAAATAGCTATAAACCCAATCCGGAAAATTTGCAGTTTTCCCATATAAGTTTCAACGCTGACTTGCCAGTAGTTTAGGAGAAAAATTGCAACACACAAACAAACATCGCATCAGTTTTAGTATTAGGAGGAGAAGGATGAAGACTTGCTCTCTTAGCTAAGGCAGGTGAAAGTCAGAATAAGTTGGGCCATCCCTCAGTGTCGGACTCAATAGAGTATTATAAATTTGACGACTTGCTTCCTTCACTTTTCTAGAATGCCCCCGTCGCGTCGCCTTCACTTTCTGTCCAGAATCTCAGCTCTTCCTGGCTTGCCTCATCAACAGGCAACGCCGAGCTTCAAATAGGAAATGCGTGGGTTGGGACTGCGCTTGCTTGTTTGAAAGCTTCTCTTTGCTGCAAATTTTATTTACCGCCTTCGGGATCTCTGATCGGGATCTCTGATCGGGATCTCTGATCGGGATCTCTGATCGGGATCTCTGATCGGGATCTCTGATCGGGATCTCTGATCGGGATCTCTGATCGGGATCTCTGATCGGGATCTCTGATCGGGATCTCTGATCGGGATCTCTGATCGGGATCTCTGATCGGGATCTCTGATCGGGATCTCTGATCGGGATCTCTGATCGGGATCTCTGATCGGGATCTCTGATCGGGATCTCTGATCGGGATCTCTGATCGGGATCTCTGATCGGGATATTTTTCTTTCCTACAGGCTGTACGCAATGCTGCATAGCAACCAGAAAAGCAGCTCTTGTCAGAAATACACTCCTATCCCCATGAATAATTCAGCTGCCATCGTGAACAAATGGAGTCCCTGTCAAGCGATCGATACGTATGAACGAGCTAAAAGCATTTCGCTTGCATGTATAAATTTCTAGATTATATCATCTGTTCAATAATGCAGCGCTGCAATGTGCTTGAGCTGAGATCAAAGCAAATAGTAACAGAAATGTTTTAAAACACTCGACACTGTCCTCTATGCATAGTTGGTGGTTGATTCGCAAACTGCAATTTTGCCAGGAAACAAAATTTTGTGTAAGTTAATCTTCGCGCGTGGACTCATTCGCTCGCAAACTCATACATTATCATAAACTCACGAAATCAAGAACTCATTCATTCATCAATTCGCCCATGAACTCATGCAGTTCATAATTCGCAATTCATATACACTATTCATTAGACAACTCGTCAACTCACATAAACTCAAAAAATTCATTAAAAAATTAACTCGTGAATTCATAAGCTAATGAACTCATAAACTCGTGAATTCATAAGCTAATGAACTCATAAACTCGTGAATTCATAAGCTAATGAACTCATAAACTCGTGAATTCATAAGCTAATGAACTCATAAACTCGTGAATTCATAAGCTAATGAACTCATAAACTCATGAATTCATAAGCTAATGAACTCATAAACTCATGAATCCATAAGCTAATGAACTCATGAACTCATAAACTAACTCATGAAATTATAAACTCATGAATTCATAAGCTAATTAACTCTTAGACACATAAACTCATGAAATCATAAGCTAGTAAACTGATAAACTCATGAGTTCACAAGCTCATAAACTCATTACCTCATAAACTCATAAGCTCACAATATTATTAGCTATAATTTCATAATCTCGGTCACTCATAATCACTCATCAAAGCATGCTCGCAGAACTCACCAACTCATTCAATCACTCACCGTCTAGAAATTCTTCCAGATAGTCTCCAAACTCCGCCCTGCTCCCGTCCTGATCGAACTGCTGCAGCGCCATCAAAATGGAAGTTCGCCTAGTGATGCTTAGCGACAAGCTGCTGTTTCGACCTCTGGACTGCAAGAACGGACTGCTGCCTGCTTGGAACATAGGACTGGACGAGCCTCCCACAAGACTCGGCCTGGGCGTCGGGCTTGGCGGCGGCATCAAGCTGGCCGCCTCATCGCCGAAGCCTTCAGCTGGTCGGACGGATTCTGGGCGATGATGATTCAGCTGAGGATTCTCGTCTATCGATGTCAAAGCCATGCTCTCCGAGACTGTTGGATTTTTGTTTCTCAGCAAGCTTGCCTTTTTTCTCTAATAACCGACCGAAGCTTGCCGGCAGCTCGCTTAATTTTAAACAAGAGGGCTGGGGATGGCGGCCCAGCCGGTTCTGGGGAGGCTGCAAGCTCTGCGCGAATGGGAGAATAAAGATGAAGTGCAGGCTGGATGGCATAGGAAGACGAATGACTGATGAAGGAAAGTCTCTCTGTCTGTCGTCTCTTCATAATTGTCGGGACTAGGAAATAATTAATTTCAGGGCTAATTTGAATAAATATGCCACTGGATACACATGCACTATATGTAAATATATGCATAAAATTTTAATCATTGCGGATTTAAAGTGAGCCTGGAGGAGAGGGGCATCAAGGAGAGGGAGGGTGAAGCTTTGAATTACTTTTTAGATTAGGGCTTCTCCGATCGATGCAGAAACATAAAATGACTCATCAGAGCGCCATTGATGACTCTCATTTTAGCGTCACTGATGACTCATATTTTAGCGCCACTGATGACTCTCATTTTAGCGCCACTGATGACTCTCAGTTTAGCGCCACTGATGACTCATATTTTAGCGCCACTGATGACTCTCATTTTAGCGCCACTGATGACACTCAGTTTAGCGCCAGTGATGACTCTCATTTTAGCGCCACTGATGACTCTTATTTTAGCGCCACTGATAACTCTCATTTTAGCGCCACTGATGACTCTCAGTTTAGCGCCACTGATGACTCTCAGTTTAGCGCCACTGATGACTCTCATTTTAGCGCCACTGATGACTCTCAGTTTAGCGCCACTGATGACTCTTATTTTAGCGCCACTGATGACTCTCATTTTAGCGCCACTGATGACTCTCAGTTTAGCGCCACTGATAACTCTCATTTTAGCGCCACTGATGACTCTCAGTTTAGCGCCATTGATGACTCTCATTTTAGCGCCATTGATGACTCTCATTTTAGCGCCATTGATGACTCTCATTTTAGCGCCATTGATGACTCTCATTTTAGCGCCATTGATGACACTCAGTTTAGCGCCAGTGATGACACTCAGTTTAGCGCCAGTGATGACTCTCATTTTAGCGCCATTGATGACACTCAGTTTAGCGCCATTGATGACACTCAGTTTAGCGCCAGTGATGACACTCAGTTTAGCGCCAGTGATGACTCTCATTTTAGCGCCATTGATGACACTCAGTTTAGCGCCATTGATGACACTCAGTTTAGCGCCAGTGATGACTCTCATTTTAGCGCCAGTAATGACACTCTTTATAGCGCCAGTGATGACACTCAGTTTAGCGCAACTGCTGACACTCAGTTAAGCGCCACTGCTGACACTCATTTTAGCGCCACTGCTGACTCTTATTTTAGCGCCATTGATGACACTCATTTTGGTGCCACTGATGACACTCATTTTAGCGCCATTGATGACACTCATTTTGGTGCCACTGATGACACTCATTTTAGCGCCACTGATGACTCTCATTTTAGCGCCACTGATGACTCTCAGTTTAGCGCCACTGATGACTCATATTTTAGCGCCACTGATGACTCTCATTTTAGCGCCACTGATGACACTCAGTTTAGCGCCAGTGATGACTCTCATTTTAGCGCCACTGATGACTCTTATTTTAGCGCCACTGATAACTCTCATTTTAGCGCCACTGATGACTCTCAGTTTAGCGCCACTGATGACTCTCAGTTTAGCGCCACTGATGACTCTCATTTTAGCGCCACTGATGACTCTCAGTTTAGCGCCACTGATGACTCTTATTTTAGCGCCACTGATGACTCTCATTTTAGCGCCACTGATGACTCTCAGTTTAGCGCCACTGATAACTCTCATTTTAGCGCCACTGATGACTCTCAGTTTAGCGCCATTGATGACTCTCATTTTAGCGCCATTGATGACTCTCATTTTAGCGCCATTGATGACTCTCATTTTAGCGCCATTGATGACTCTCATTTTAGCGCCATTGATGACACTCAGTTTAGCGCCAGTGATGACACTCAGTTTAGCGCCAGTGATGACTCTCATTTTAGCGCCATTGATGACACTCAGTTTAGCGCCATTGATGACACTCAGTTTAGCGCCAGTGATGACTCTCATTTTAGCGCCAGTAATGACACTCTTTATAGCGCCAGTGATGACACTCAGTTTAGCGCAACTGCTGACACTCAGTTTAGCGCCACTGCTGACACTCATTTTAGCGCCACTGCTGACTCTTATTTTAGCGCCATTGATGACACTCATTTTGGTGCCACTGATGACACTCATTTTAGCGCCATTGATGACACTCATTTTGGTGCCACTGATGACACTCATTTTAGCGCCACTGATGACTCTCATTTTAGCGCCACTGATGACTCTCATTTTAGCGCCACTGATGACTCTCATTTTAGCGCCACTGATGACTCTCATTTTAGCGCCACTGATGACTCTCAGTTTAGCGCCACTGATGACTCTCATTTTAGCGCCATTGATGACTCTCATTTTAGCGCCATTGATGACTCTCATTTTAGCGCGATTGATGACTCTCATTTTAGCGCCATTGATGACACTCAGTTTAGCGCCAGTGATGACACTCAGTTTAGCGCCAGTGATGACTCTCATTTTAGCGCCACAGATGACACTCAGTTTAGCGCCATTGATGACACTCATTTTAGCGCCATTGATGACTCTCATTTTAGCGCCATTGATGACTCTCATTTTAGCGCCAGTGATGACACTCAGTTTAGCGCCAGTGATGACTCTCATTTTAGCGCCACAGATGACACTCAGTTTAGCGCCATTGATGACACTCATTTTAGCGCCATTGATGACTCTCATTTTAGCGCCATTGATGACTCTCATTTTAGCGCCACTGATGACTCTCATTTTAGCGCCATTGATGACTCTTATTTTAGCGCCACTGATGACTCTCATTTTAGCGCCACTGATGACTCTCATTTTAGCGCCATTGATGACTCTTATTTTAGCGCCATTGATGACTCTCATTTTAGCGCCACTGATGACTCTCATTTTAGCGCCATTGATGACTCTTATTTTAGCGCCACTGATGACTCTCATTTTAGCGCCACTGATGACTCTCATTTTAGCGCCATTGATGACTCTTATTTTAGCGCCATTGATGACTCTCATTTTAGCGCCACTGATGACTCTCATTTTAGCGCCATTGATGACTCTCATTTTAGCGCCACTAATGACACTCAGTTTAGCGCCTTAGCGCCACTGATGACACTCAGTTTAGCGCCACTAATGACACTCAGTTTAGCGCCACTGATGACACTCAGTTTAGCGCCACTGATGACACTCAATTTAGCGCTAGTGATGACACTCATTTTAGCGCCACTGATGACACTCAGTTTAGCGCCACTGATGACTCTCACTTATAATGTAATCAATGCAGTTTAGGTCAGAACAGACCACTGTATTGCAGAGGCTACTTATACAACTGAATTATAGTACTATGATTTCGGTCAAGACGAGGCCGTCAACCCTGAGTGCACCGGAAAGGAGACAACAGTGCACCCAATAGCGAAATTCAGTTTAAAGATTGACCATCGCTCTAAATGCAGCCATGCTTGGGTTTGCCCTGTCAGCTCTGTTAGTGTGGACTATATTTGCATTGCCTTCATCGCGTCTCAAGGGAGGGACGCGATGTAGCTATAGGGTTTGAGTAGGAGTGGGCTAGCTGGCTGGAGAGGACTTTGCTTAATCCAATCCATTTTAGTGTCTTAGCGGGCGGCTCGCTTAAGTTGACCTTCAAGACGCTTTATCGTTAAAGTGGTTGGGCTGGCCTCTCTTATCTTCCCTCCTGTCGTTTGTGTCACTCCTCACTGTCTCCTGCGTCTGCACTAGCTCTCATCTCCGTTCTCTCACTGTTCTCTCCTATCTTAAAGAGAATTCTCCCGGCTCTCGTCTTCAGCATCTCTACTTTTCTCTACTTCTCTCATCTCTGATTGTCTCATCTCTGATTGTCTCATCTCTGATTGTCTCATCTCTGATTGTCTCATCTCTGATTGTCTCATCTCTGATTGTCTCATCTCTGATTGTCTCATCTCTGATTGTCTCATCTCTACTTCTCTTCTCTGATTGTCTCATCTCTACTTCTCTCATCTCTACTTCTCTCATCTCTGATTCTCTCATCTCTAATTCTTTCATCTCTGATTCTCTCATCTCTAATTCTCTTAACTCTACTTCTCTAATTCTAATCTAATTCTCTCATATCTAATTCTCTCATCCCTCGTTATTTTATCTCTAATTATTTTATCTCTAGCAATCTCATCTCCAATCTCCTATTCCCAAATTATTCAAGCCCTTAATATCAAAGTGATGTTTTCAAAACAGCCTCTCTCAAAGTACACTCAAGTCTCGAGTATCCATAGAAGATCCTAACTTGTGGGACCTCACACGAAGCACTAACGAATTGAGGGTGTGAAGCGCAACAGCCTGTTGCTCTCTTGTGAGCCTTTGAGATGAAGAAACGGCGAGAAATTTCTCAACATTGTTGACACACCGTGCGGCAACCTGAGTGATTTTCCTTGCTGGGCTAAGCCCCGCTCCCCTCCCTGAGGAGTGCAATTGAATTACCCGTGCTATGAATCTGTAAATTCTACGAGTATATCAGATAGCTGCTGAGTTTCCGTTTTTTACTTGCTTTGTTCTGCAAGTGTTTAAGTGCATTTGCTCTGTTCTGATCTCTCTCCCTCTCATCTCTCTCATCTCTCTCTCTCTCTCTCTCTCTCTCTCTCTCTCTCTCTCTCTCCCTCTCATCTCTCTCATCTCTCTCATCTCTCTCATCTCTCTCTCATCTCTCCCATCTCTCTTGTGTCTCTCTCATCTCTCTCATCTCTCTCATCTCTCTCATCTCTCTCATCTCTCTCTCATCTCTCTCATCTCTCTCATCTCTCTCATCTCTCTCATCTCTCTCATCTCTCTCATCTCTCTCATCTCTCTCATCTCTCTCATCTCTCTCATCTCTCTCTCATCTCTCTCATCTCTCTTGTGTCTCTCTCATCTCTCTCATCTCTCTCATCTCTCTCATCTCTCTCATCTCTCTCATCTCTCTCATCTCTTTTATCTCTCTCATCTCTCTCATCTCTCTCATCTCTCTCATCTCTCTCATCTCTCTCATCTCTCTCATCTCTCTCATCTCTCTCATCTCTCTCATCTCTCTCATCTTTCTCATCTCTCTCATCTCTCTCATCTCTCCCATCTCTCTTTCATCTCTCTCATCTCTCTCATCTCTCTCATCTCTCCCATCTCTCTTTCATCTCTCTCATCTCTCCCATCTCTCTTTCATCTCTCTCATCTCTCTCATCTCTCTCATCTCTCTCATCTCTCTCATCTCCATCATCATCGCGTTTCTCCTGCCTATTGAAAATTGAGCTACACTTCCATCATCAATTCTTTTATCCCTCTCTTTTTTCTCTCCGCTCTTTTCATTTTGACTGTCCAAAAGCAGGCCTGCTTATCCTTTCCCGACCTTTTGTTTAAACCGCTTCAACTGTTTTCGACAGAGTCAGTGCCTCGAGCGACTTGATTGAAGTCCCATCAAGGCATTCACCATCAGATTATAATTAATCTGTTATTTACAGTGGCGGGCCTTGATCCTCAAATTATACCCATCTAGCCTGCATGACTGTTTAAAGGGTGTGGCAGGCATTCGAAAACGTCTTTTAAGGACTCAGCCTTGTTTCCAAACGGTATCAAAATGCATGCAATGTCATTTGATACATTTTTAGAATGCTCTAAGATCGGGTACAAGGGATCTGAGATAAACTTGAGGAGATACGTAATAAACTTGAGGAGATCTGAGATAAACTTGAAGGGATCTGAGATAAACTTGAGAAGATCTGAGATAAACTTGAAGGGATCTGAGATAAGCTTGAAGGGATCTGAGATAAACTTGAGAAGATCTGAGATAAACTTGAGGAGATCTGAGATAAACTTGAAGGGATCTGAGATAAACTTGAGAAGATCTGAGATAAACTTGAAGGGATCTGAGATAAACTTGAGAAGATCTGAGATAAGCTTGAAGGGATCTGAGATAAACTTGAGAAGATCTGAGATAAGCTTGAAGGGATCTGAGATAAACTTGAGAAGATCTGAGATAAACTTGAGAAGATCTGAGATAAACTTGAGGAGATCTGAGATAAACTTGAGAAGATCTGAGATAAACTTGAGAAGATCTGAGATAAACTTGAGGAGATCTGAGATAAACTTGAAGGGATCTGAGATAAACTAGAAGGGATCTGAGATAAACTTGAGGAGATCTGAGATAAACTTGAGGAGATCTGAGATAAACTTGAGGAGATCTGAGATAAACTTGAGGAGATCTGAGATAAACTTGAGGAGATCTGAGATAAACTTGAAGGGATCTTAGATAAACTTGAAGGGATCTGAGATAAACTTGAAGGGATCTGAGATAAACTTGAAGGGATCTGAGATAAACTTGAGGAGATCTGAGATAAACTTGAAGGGATCTGAGATAAACTTGAGAAGATCTGAGATAAACTTGAGGAGATCTGAGATAAACTTGAGGAGATCTGAGATAAACTTGAGGAGATCTGAGATAAACTTGAGGAGATCTGAGATAAACTTGAAGGGATCTGAGATAAACTAGAAGGGATCTGAGATAAACTAGAAGGGATCTGAGATAAACTTGAAGGGATCTGAGATAAACTTGAAGGGATCTGAGATAAACTTGAAGGGATCTGAGATAAACTTGAAGGGATCTGAGATAAACTTGAAGGGATCTGAGATAAACTTGAAGGGATCTGAGATCTGAGTTCTTTTCAACTTCAGCAAAGAATGAGTTCGAGAATTCTCCCCGCCCCCAAGGGATTTGATGAAAATTGCCTAAATTTTTTGGGAACACGATCTCATTGGGAGGTCTAGGGCGGCGAGAACAAGCGATAAAAGATATAATGCAGGTGATTGTTACACCTGTGTACTTTTATGCTTGACTGGAGTAAAATATTTGCTTTTAGGGGCATGCGAGATAGCTGTTGTCAGTAAATTTTGCTTAAAATGAGGAGAAATTGTCATCATGAGTTTGCAGCCAGCTTTTTCATCAATTTAAATCTTACCTGTAGCTTAATGTTAAACTAGTATAATTGCCGGTATGGTGTCAGTAGCAAAACAGAGGTTAAATTATTATATTACCAGAAGGCTGTGTGCACCCTGGCGCACTTTAAGCGACATTGTCGCACAACCGGCGAGAGGCATTACTGCCCATTCCGCCGACTCCCCTGAGCAGGTACACAAGTGCGCGGATACGTACGCAGTCATACGCACAGGCACACACTCACACAGGAGTGTACAGCGGCCCTAACTTTATATTATCGTTAGGCATGTACACTTCACTGCGCCCAAGGACTACTTAAGTAGTCCTTGACTGCGCCTTGGGGGGTTGGCTCTCAAGGCCGTTAATTGCACGAGCAGAGCCAAGCCGAGATTCCAATTCAGCCCCAAATTAATGTGACTGCACTTGGAATCGAGCCTGGGCCGCTGGCTACTGGGCTACGGCTCCCTTAAATGCAGATTAATAGAAGATTAATCTAAAAACTCTGGCTATAAAAGTACGTTAGAAAGAAAGCAGCATAGCTGGAACATGTATGCACCTAAATAAAATCGATAAAATTGAAAAAAAACAATCAAATTTTGGAGCAGCAGCTCAGGAAGTTAATATTCTTAATCATGAAATTATAACGTTTAACAGTCTACTTATCAGTAGAGGAATAGAATATCTTGCGATTCGAAAATACCCATCAAGTTGCACCTGTGCCATTTTACAAGTAATTGCATGGATCGGTACTGCCTCACACAGTGTTATGAGGGTGATGACTTTTCACAGCTGGCGAGCTCTGTCACCTTAGTTGTTGGTCTGCAATAAGTCCAATCAATATGGATGGATACATAAAACCTGTATAAGCTGTAGTGAGCATCAAGTACTTTTCACGAGGGAATTGATTTTTCCGTTGTAGAAAACGCGCCTCACGCCTGAGGAGAAATGACTTGCACAAAGCAACACAGAGTGGGGATTTCACGGCCGCCCAAGCATATGCATTACAGCTGTCCAGCTACAGCTGTTGGAAGGGGCTTAATTCCGTCAAATCTGCCGCGCGCTAATCCTTGTAAGCTTACACCAAC
>NIVC01002085.1:0-47500 GCA_002269645.1 Macrostomum lignano | reverse complement strand
AATCTACATTATAAAATCTATCATCTAAAATCTGCAATCTGCAATCTACCATCTATAATCTGCCATCTGCCATCTACAATCTACTATCTAAAATCTACCATCTATAATCTGCCATCTGCAATCTACAATTTAAAACCATCTGCAATCTACAATTTAAAACCATCTGCAATCTACAATTTAAAACCATCTGCAATCTACAATTTAAAACCATCTGCAATCTACAATTTAAAACCATCTGCAATCTACTATCTAAAATCTACCATCTGCAATCTACTATCTAAAATCTACCATCTGCAATCTACTATCTAAAATCTACCATCTGCAATCTACTATCTAAAATCTACCATCTGCAATCTGCCATCTGCAATCTACAATTTAAAACCATCTGCAATCTACAATTTAAAATCTGCAATCTACAATCTATAATCTGAAATTTACCATCTACAAACTGCCATCTGCAATCTACAATCTGAAATCTACCATCTGCAATCTGCCATCTACAATCTACCATCTGCAATCGGCCATCTACAATCTTCCATCTGCAATCTGCCATCTGCAATCTTCCATCTGCAATCTGCCATCTACAATCTTCCATCTGCAATCTGCCATCTACATCTGCAATCTACCATCTGCAGTCTACCATCTGCAATCTACCATCTGCAGTCTACCATCTGCAATCTACAACCTGAACCATCTAAGGCAAGCTCTCGAGCTTTTAGAGCAGCCATCAGGAATTTGAAGATCAATTCCATTGGCTATGCAAAGAATTCACAGCACTAAAAGGGTTTGTTAAAGTGCAGTACAGGTCATCTCAGCAATATCGTAGTGTGCTCATTTCCATTTGGACCAATTCAACCAGAGTGCTCCGCGCGGGATTAGGAGTTGTTGCTAGGCCTGCAGACAGGGAACTTCTCTCAACAGAAATCGATGCACCAGAATCAGGCGGCAAGGCCATTCTCTTACAGTGTGGAGTTGGCAGCAATAATTTCTAGCTTCGATTAATTCTATGAATTTACTTTTTTCGGGACCGCCATTGATTTTGCCAATGCCAGATGCTGTGAAGGCTGTGGATTGCCAGTCTATGACCAGTATGGGCTGTGGATTGCTAGTCTATGACCAGTATGGGCTGTGGATTGCTAGTCTAGTCTATGACCAGTATGGGCTGTGGATTGCCAGTCTATGACCAGTATGGGCTGTGGATTGCCAGTCTATGACCAGTATGGGCTGTGGATTGCTAGTCTATGACCAGTATGGGCTGTGGATTGCTAGTCTAGTCTATGAACAGTGTGCGCTGTGGATTGCTAGTCTAGTCTATGACCAGTATGGGCTGTGGATTGCTAGTCTATGACCAGTATGGGCTGTGGATTGCTAGTCTAGTCTATGACCAGTATGGGCTGTGGATTGCCTGTCTATGACCAGTATGGGCTGTGGATTGCCAGTCTATGACCAGTATGGGCTGTGGATTGCTAGTCTATGACCAGTATGGGCTGTGGATTGCCAGTCTATGACCAGTATGGGCTGTGGATTGCTAGTCTATGACCAGTATGGGCTGTGGATTGCTAGTCTAGTCTATGACCAGTATGGGCTGTGGATTGCTAGTCTATGACCAGTATGGGCTGTGGATTGCTAGTCTAGTCTATGACCAGTGTGCGCTGTGGATTGCTAGTCTAGTCTATGACCAGTATGGGCTGTGGATTGCTAGTCTATGACCAGTATGGGCTGTGGATTGCTAGTCTAGTCTATGACCAGTGTGCGCTGTGGATTGCTAGTCTAGTCTATGACCAGTATGGGCTGTGGATTGCTAGTCTATGACCAGTATGGGCTGTGGATTGCTAGTCTAGTCTATGACCAGTGTGCGCTGTGGATTGCTAGTCTAGTCTATGACCAGTATGGGCTGTGGATTGCTAGTCTATGACCAGTATGGGCTGTGGATTGCTAGTCTAGTCTATGACCAGTGTGCGCTGTGGATTGCTAGTCTAGTCTATGACCAGTATGGGCTGTGGATTGCTAATTTATGGCCAGTTCTGATAACGGGTCTCGCTAGTGCACGATTTAATTACCAAAAAAATTGTTGCAATTCGGATTTTGTCACAAAGAATCGCACGACCCTGGAAAAATGTACCAATTTTGGCAATTAAAAAATTTGTCAAAGCACCAAGTTTTTTCTACTGGCAATCAAAATAGTAGTTGCTGCATCTAGCAGAGCTGGTTGGGGGTCTAAGTGATTGTTTTTTTGTCAATTTTTGGACAAAGAGTGGACAAAGATGGGAGAGAGAATGCAGAAGGTTACAAAAGGTTAAACATGAAGGAATATTACGAGCGTAGATGTGGATTATGATAAAATAGACGTAGATTATGAGAATATGGATGTGCATTATTATAATATAGATGTGGATTAAGAGAATATAGATGTGGATTAGGAGAATATAGATGTGGATTAAGAGAATATAGATGTGGATTATGAGAATACAGATATGGATTAAGAGAATATAGATGTGTATTAAGAGAATACATATGTGGATTAGGAGAATACAAAAGTGGATTAAGAGAATATAGATGTGGATTAAGAGAATACATATGTGGAATAAGAGAATATAGAAGTGGATTAGGAGAATATAGATGTGGATTAAGAGAATATAGATGTGGATTAGGAGAATATAGATGTGGATTAAGAGAATATAGATGTGGATTAGGAGAATATAGATGTGGATTAGGAGAATATAGATGTGGAATAAGAGAATATAGATGTGGATTAGGAGAATATAGATGTGGATTAAGAGAATATAGATGTGGATTAGGAGAATATAGATGTGGATTAAGAGAATATAGATGTGGATTATGAGAATACAGATATGGATTAAGAGAATATAGATGTGTATTAAGAGAATACATATGTGGATTAGGAGAATACAAAAGTGGATTAAGAGAATATAGATGTGGATTAAGAGAATACATATGTGGAATAAGAGAATATAGAAGTGGATTAGGAGAATATAGATGTGGATTAAGAGAATATAGATGTGGATTAAGAAGATACAGATGTGGATTAAGAGAATACAGATGTGGATTAAGAGAATACAAAAGTGGATTAAGAGAATACAGATGTGGATTAAGAGAATACAGATGTGGATTAAGAGAATACAGATGTGGATTAAGAGAATATAGATGTGGATTAAGAGAATATAGATGTGGATTAAGAGAATATAGATGTGGATTAAGAGCAAATAGATGTGGAATAAGAGAATACAGATGTGGATTAGGAGAATACAGATGTGGATTAAGAGAACATAGATGTAGATTAAGAGAATATGGATGTGCATTATGATAATATAGATGTGGATTAAGAGAATATAGATGTGGATTAAGAGAATATAGATGTGGATTAAGAGAATATAGATGTGGATTAAGAGAATATAGATGTGGATTAAGAGAATACAGATGTGGATTAAGAGAACATAGATGTAGATTAAGAGAATATGGATGTGCATTATGATAATATAGATGCGGATTAGGAGAATATAGATGTGGATTAAGAGGATACAGATGTGGATTAAGAGAATATAGATGTGGATTAAGAGAATACATATGTGGATTAAGAGAATATAGATGTGGATTAAGAGAATATATATGAGGATTAAGCGAATATAGATGGGAATTTTTTTAGTATATTTAGATTAGGGAAATGATGAATAAAAAAGCCTATTTAACTGTGGTATACTCATCTCGACTCGCAATGCGCAAAAAATGGGAGAAATTTTCTACGCCAAATCTGCACTCAGCACCCCACGCTTAGCTTAGCAGCAGATTATCTTTTTTCCGCATCAGAAATCTCTCTTCCTGAGCCGGGATCTCAACCCTCGATCTACCCCCCCCCCCCTGCAGTCGGGGTTGTGGGTGCTGCGGGGCTGTATTTTAGCCTAATAAGCAGGTACACAACAGAACGACAACTTGTAGTCATCGAGGCATTCAATGCGATAGAATCAGGGATATAGGATTTCGCTAATCCCTAATAAGTCCCTCCCCCCCGATTTGAATAATCAGATTTATACATAATTTATGGAATACTTATGGTTGCTTCTTAGTGCAATACATGTATCAATAGTTTTGGTGCTTTAAGGCAGAACTTGGAACTGAGTATGAAAGTGAGCGGGATCTAGAAACAGCTGATTGAGGTTGTCAACTGTATTATACGTAGTTTTTTGTATGCCCTGTAATCTGCCAAACACTCACGACAAAGTATTGCAAATTTAAAATCTGCAGTCTACCATCTGCAGTCTACCATCTGCAGTCTACCATCTGTAATCTGCCATCTGCAATCTACCGTCTGCAATCTACCATCTGCAATCTACCATCTGCAATCTACCATCTTCCGTCTACCATCTGCAATCTACCATCTTCCGTCTACCATCTGCAATCTACCATCTTCCGTCTACCATCTGCAGTCTACCATCTGCAATCTACCATCTTCCGTCTACCATCTGCAGTCTACTACCTGCAATCTACCATCTTCAGTCTACCATCTGCAGTCTACCATCTGCAATCTACCATCTGCAGTCTACCATCTGCATTCTACCATCTGCATTCTACCATCTGCAATCTACCATCTTCCGTCTACCATCTGCAATCTACCATCTGCATTCTACCATCTGCAATCTACCACCTGCAATCTGCCATCTGCAATCTACCATCTTCAATCTACCATCTGCAATCTACCATCTACAATCTACCATCTGCAATCTACCATCTGCATTCTACCATCTGCAATATACCATCTGCATTCTACCATCTGCAATCTACCATCTTCAATCTGCCAAGTTTCATCAACAAGGCTCAATAGTCATGGCACTTCATTATCAGCTGTCAGAGAATGATGAGGGATTAAGCAGGGCCCGAGCCGATCAGTCTATGCAGATCCCACTCGCCATATTTCGGTTATCCCCAGATCCCTAGTAAGCAACCCTGAGGTGCATAATGCCTTTAGTCTCCATAAAAAGTAGACACTCCCATGCAAGGCTTCTTTGAGAAGGTCGGCTGGCGATTTCCTCATCTGAGATGGGAACAGAGATTAAGCGCAGGAGAATGCCAAAAACAGGAACCATATTTAAATATAATAGGCGGCAATGGGGCGGCCAGGATCCTATTTTAAGCTGGGCCTGCCACTGCCGCACTGCGCATCCGGTGGGAGCCGCGGCGTTGCTTGAATAAAGCCAGAATTAGCACGGCACATTATTGAGCTGAATGAGGCTCGTCTATTGACTGCTTTGATTGGCGGCTTAATCCACGCAAGGCTTCAGGGAAATAGTGATAACAGACAGACAGACAGACAATCAGACTGACAGACAGACAGACAGACAGACAGACAGACAGACAGACAGACAGACAGACAGACAGACAGACAGACAGACAGACAGACAGACAATCAGACTGACAGACAGACAGACAGACAGACAGACAGACAGACAGACAGACAGACAGACAGACAGACAGACAGACAGACAGACAGACAGACAGACAGACAGACAGACAGACAGACAGACAGACAGACAGACAGACAGACAGACAGACAGACAGACAGACAGACAGACAGACAGACAGACAGACAGACAGACAGACAGACAGACAGACAGACAGACAGACAGACAGACAATCAGACTGACAGACAGACAGACAGACAGACAGACAGACAGACAGACAGACAGACAGACAGACAGACAGACAGACAGACAGACAGACAGACAGACAGACAGACACTAAGACAGACAGACAGACAGACAGACAGACAGACAGACAGACAGACAGACAGACAGACAGACTGATATAGATATAGATAGATAGATAGATAGATAGATAGATAGATAGATAGATAGATAGATAGATAGATAGATAGATAGATAGATAGATAGATAGATAGATAGATAGATAGATAGATAGATAGATAGATAGATAGATAGATAGATAGATAGATAGATAGATAGATAGATAGATAGATAGATAGATAGATAGATAGATAGATAGATAGATAGATAGATAGATAGATAGATAGATAGATAGATAGATAGATAGATAGATAGATAGATAGATAGATAGATAGATAGATAGATAGATAGATAGATAGATAGATAGATAGATAGATAGATAGATAGATAGATAGATAGATAGATAGATAGATAGATAGATAGATAGATAGATAGATAGATAGATAGATAGATAGATAGATAGATAGATAGATAGATAGATAGATAGATAGATAGATAGATAGATAGATAGATAGATAGATAGATAGATAGATAGATAGATAGATAGATAGATAGATAGATAGATAGATAAATAGATAGATAGATAGATAGATAGATGGATAGATAGATGGATAGAATAATGATGTGCAGATCATCCCACCCGAAAGTGCTTCAATTATTTGCTTATGAATTCCACGCGGCCAACTTGGAATTTCCGCTTCCGCACACCATCAGCCTGAACAGCTTTGATGGAGCACATGCACAATCAAGCCAAAATCAATTTTAACATCAACAAGTGCAGTCGAACTTACTGTCCGATGGTGGCTGCATTTTTATATTGTGCGGTTAAAAAACAAATTCGAAAAAATTTGTTCACGGCTATGCAGGGCAGATTTTTAAATCGCTTGGATGCAGACTTTGCAACAATCGACCCCGAGCGTGCAGCTATAAGCCAGCTAAATTACCGGATGACAGAGAGCCAATGATGACCTGGCCTGCCGCCCATGAGAGCTCATTGGATTTTACCACAGTGAAACATCCGTAGATTTGTTTTTATGAAAGCCCAGATAAATTTTTGCTTTTGAATCACTTCGATTTATTCAGTGTACATGCAACCAATCTCATTTTGTACTTTTAGTTTCCTCTCACTAATGTACACTGATGAACGTGGGTTTCCACAAGAATCCAATTTAGAATGTACTTTTAGGCTGCTCTCACCAATGTACACTGATGAACGTGGGTTTCCACAAGAATCCAATTTAGAATGTACTTTTAGGCTGCTCTCACCAATGTACACTGATGAACGTGGGTTTCCACAAGAATCCAATTTAGAATGTACTTTTAGGCTGCTCTCACCAATGTACACTGATGAACATGGGTTTCCACAAGAATCCAATCTATAGAATGTACTTTTAGGCTGCTCTCACCAATGTACACTGATGAACATGGGTTTCCACAAGAATCCAATCTAGAATGTACTTTTAGGCTGCTCTCACCAATGTACACTGATGAACATGGGTTTCCACAAGAATCCAATCGAGAATGTACTTTTAGGCTGCTCTCACCAATGTACACTGATGAACATGGGTTTCCACAAGAATCCAATCTATAGAATGTACTTTTAGGCTGCTCTCACCAATACACACTGATGAACATCGGTTTCCACAAGAATCTAGTCTAGAATGTACTTTTAGGCTGCTCTCACCAATATACACTGATGAACATGGGTTTCCACAAGAATCCAATCGAGAATGTACTTTTAGGCTGCTCTCACCAATGTACACTGATGAACATGGGTTTCCACAAGAATCCAATCGAGAATGTACTTTTAGGCTGCTCTCACCAATGTACACTGATGAGCATGGGTTTCCACAAGAATCCAATCGAGAATGTACTTTTAGGCTGCTCTCACCAATGTACACTGATGAACATGGGTTTCCACAAGAATCCAATCGAGAATGTACTTTTAGGCTGCTCTCACCGATGTCTAAGACAAACAAAAAAGAATTAAAAGACTAAAGCTCTTTACGGAGAAGCCGTTGTCACTAAAGCACACACAATAGGATGCAGTGTTACATTAAGAAAAATGCATCAGCCATATTACTGTGAAATTACTTTTTATTTAAATAATAATAATAATAATAATTAGTTTAATCAATTAAAAACGAGTTTATTATCTACGCGAAATGGATAAATACAGTAATTATCAGAACACCAAGCGAGATACACAGACTAATTAATGGTGAAATTATGATCGAGCTGCAAAAAGAATCAATTCAAAATCGAGACAGTACAAACTAAAATCCACACAAAAGTACAATACATAAAAACCAAGGTGATTAAACAGAAATCACAAAACCCAATTTTGCAGAAGAGCCTTATAGACCTGGCCTTATAGACCAGGAACCAAAACAATAAAAAAATGTTTTATTAATAAGGCATTAGAAGAAATCTAAACAAAAATTATTAACTAACAAGTTAATAATTGAATTTTGATAAAAATTTGGTAGTTAAGACTTCAACATTCAAGTGAGCACGGCACACAGAAAAAATAAAAGTACATATTGCATCCGCAAAATATTTAGAATGCAGCAAAAAATTTTTACGCTGGGACCTGTTGGCAGAAACATTTTCCGTCTGACAAAAAGTATGAGTAACATTGGCACAAACAACACCAACACAATTTGCAGTAAACACGATTGAAACTTTTTTAGTTAATATTCTAGGCGGGTATTAAATATGACAGGTTTTTTCTGCACTGCTTGCATAGATTGTAACAGTTGTTCACGGCTCAGCCCTGCTCTGCAGATGAGAAGAATGATGGGAACCTGGGTGGGTTAGGCAGACCCAGACAGACAGACGGACAGACAGACAGACAGACAGAAAAAAGACACGCTGGGACAAACAGACAGATAAAAAGGCCGACAGACACACCACACCGACAGACAGACAAATAGACACTAAGACAAGCTAGGACGAACAGACAGATATAAAATGACAAACAGACATACATACATACATACATACATAAAGACAGACATACAGACAGACAGACAGACAGACAGACAGACAGACAGACAGACAGACACAGACAGACAAACAGACGGACAGACATCCAGATAAACAGACAGACAGACAGACACAGACAGACAAACAGACGGACAGACATCCAGATAAACAGACAGACACACAGACAGACAGACAGACAGACAGACAGACAGACAGACAGACAGACAGACAGACAAACAGGCGGACAGACATCCAGATAAACAGACAGACAGACAGACGAACAGACAGACAGACAGACAGACAGACAGACAGACATCCAGTGTGACAGACAAACAGACAGAAAGGAGTAAAATTAGACTGGAATTCTGTACGAGAGATAAATATTCGGCAATCCAACAGGGCCAAGCCAGAACCCCAATCACAAGAGCACTACAATTTGCAGACCTAAATAACCAAGCTTCCACGTGCCCGCCTCTTCAGTTTAGGCAGTGGATAAAGGTAAAACAAAAAACGCACGCACACACAAAACAGATTCGGACAGAGAGGCCTCCGTTCCGCATCCGCGATTCGGGTCCGGACAAGGACATACAGCTATAGCCTGTTGAAGCAGGATGCAAAATGAAAACAAGAAATTAGACATGCACTTGATCTAAGCCAGGCATGAGAGCTACTAATGAACAAACAATCCACCATAAAAACAACACATAAACAAAATGTTTTACAAACGAATTTCACAGCTACCAATATATTGAAAATTAAATAGAGCTAAATGACTAATAATGTAATATAATTATTATAGTTATAAATTATAAAAAGCTAAAAAGTAAAATTGTTGGTGACCAGATCGTCAATTAAAAAAATGGTGTCAAATTGTAAATCAAAATCAATGAGGTGCACAACAGCTATGAGTAAAAGATTTGTAACTAAAATGATAATTAAAGTGATTGTTCATGGATATTAGCAATCAATTTCAATATCTAACAATTAAAAAATACACAAAATTGACTAGCATCAATTCTTATTTATTGGAAATTTCCTCAGTGCGGGAATCAAAGTTAAACGGAGCAAACATTGCTACTAGCCTACTAACAAGTAGAGCAGTTGGAACACGAGAAACTAAAACAATCAAAGGACCTACAAGAGATAAGTTGGCTGTTCGAATTCATTTATGGCCTACCTGACTTAGTTTTTAAAAAACTTATTGAGCTTAGATTAAACAGCGGTAATAGAAAGGGTGACAGGGTGTGCCGCGGTGCACATAATTAGCATATTATAATCAAGTGTAAACCACCAGCTTATAGCTGGCGAAAAAAGAAATGTTCCCACATAAAACACTGATATTTAATACCCAAGGCTACGCCCTAAGACTGGAAAATAAACAAAAACGACCTTCAACTATTCAATTAACTTGAAGTCTCGGGCACGCAAATGAAAAGTAGGAACTAAAATGTTTGTCACGTGATTCGGAGAATGCACAAGCCTAACTCTGTTGAACATTTTTAGTCATATAACTTGTCATTATTGTTAACTAACTAATAAGTTAACATGCTGGCAGCAGAAATGACAGGGCTGAAGCAACAAGAACGGCAGCGGAAATTGCGGCTCGATTATCAGCTGACGAAACAGAATTCGCACCGGAGGTCAGTACATCGTCTTCTGGAAATTTTTGTTTGAAGTCGATGGCCTTACTGACGTAAGAAATTGAAGCTCACGATGGACACCCCAGGTGAACCAGGTGAATACAGACACGCAATGGACACCCCATGATACAGGCCGATAGACACACAATGGACACCCCATGATACAGGCCGATAGACACACAATGGACACCCCATGATGCAGGCCGATAGACACACAATGGACACCCCATGATGCAGGCCGATAGACACACAATGGACACCCCGTGATGCAGGCCGATAGACACACAATGGACACCTCATGATACAGGCCGATAGACACACAATGGACACCCCATGATACAGGCCGATAGACACACAATGGACACCCCATGATACAGGCCGATAGACACACAATGGACACCTCATGATGCAGGCCGATAGACACACAATGGACACCTCATGATGCAGGCCGATAGACACACAATGGACACCTCATGATGCAGGCCGATAGACACACAATGGACACCTCATGATGCAGGCCGATAGACACACAATGGACACCTCATGATGCAGGCCGATAGACACACAATGGACACCTCATGATACAGGCCGATAGACACACAATGGACACCCCATGATACAGGCCGATAGACACACAATGGACACCCCATGATACAGGCCGATAGACACACAATGGACACCCCATGATACAGGCCGATAGACACACAATGGACACCCCATGATACAGGCCGATAGACACAATTGACACCCCATGATGCAGGCCGATAGACACACAATGGACACCCCATGATACAGGCCGATAGACACACAATGGACACCCCATGATGCAGGCCGATAGACATACAATGGACACCCCGTGATGCAAGCGATAGACACACAATGGACACCCCGTGATGCAGGCCGATAGACACACAATGGACACCCCGTGATGCAGGCCGATAGACACACAATGGACACCCCATGATGCAGGCCGATAGACACACAATGGACACCTCATGATGCAGGCCGATAGACACACAATGGACACCTCATGATGCAGGCCGATAGACACACAATGGACACCTCATGATGCAGGCCGATAGACACACAATGGACACCTCATGATGCAGGCCGATAGACACACAATGGACACCCCGTGATGCAGGCCGATAGACACACAATGGACACCCCGTGATGCAGGCCGATAGACACACAATGGACACCCCGTGATGCAGGCCGATAGACACACAATGGACACCCCGTGATGCAGGCCGATAGACAGACAATGGACACCCCAGGTGAATACAGACACGTACAATGGACACCCCAGGTGAATACAGACACACACAATGGACACCCCAGGTGAATACAGACACACACACAAACTGGGCACACCAGAATACACACAATGGGCACACCAGAATACATACAATGGGCACACCAGAATACACACACAATGGGCACACCAGAATACACACAATGGGCACACCAGAATACACACACAATGGGCACACCAGAATACGCACAATGGGCACACCAGAATACACACAATGGGCACACTAGAATACACACAATGGGCACACCAGAATACACACACCTACAACAGAAACTCAGAACCCAAACCAGATAAATGAGGTGCTTACCAACAGTGAATCCAAAAGTGCGCCTTGGCAGAGGCTGCCTAGCAAATACCGGTTCGGACACATTAACACGAAAGGTCACTGACCTACTAGCGTGAACATAGTAAGCGGCTGGTAGTCTATAAACAAATTCCACCCAGTCACTAGCGGGATTAGCAGCGACGCTCCGACTATTTTTTATGACCAGACGCCAGCCAAAATCGGCTTCTAACAATGTACGAAATCGATTATTAATACAAGCCGATTGAGCAGGCACAGATGGCGGATCCAGCATCTTATCAGGCCAATTCCATTGGTTATCAGCATTCATATTGTTTAATAACAATCGCACAGAGTCCATAGGATAGGCGCAGGACACGCTGCCAACTGGGTAGAACTGCACAGAACTGCTCACGGTCCAGTAGGCAGTGAAGCCGGGCAGTGATAGCCACAGTCTGGGCACCGAGCAGGCCACTTCAACTGGCTGACCGTGTTTTACACGAATCTGACTGCCCGGCTGGTTGCACACCACACTGGAGTTCGTCACGATGTCGCGAGGCTGACGGTCGTCTAGTAGGCGAGCCTGGGCGCTCCAGAGGACTCGGTCTGGGTTGGTGGGGTGAGCAAACTGCAGACTGAGCTGGTCGGCGTGCAGACGGGGTGCGTTGCTGAGCACCACCTGCAGGTGGGGGAATGGAGGATGATTTATTTAATCGATGGGTCATGGAAATCTATGAGGTCATCGATTGTCATAGGAATCTATAATGTCATAGATGGGTCATGGAAATCTATGAGGTCATCGATGGGTCATAGGAATCTATAAGGTCATCGATGGGTCATGGAAATCTATGAGGTCATCGATGGGTCATAGGAATCTATAAGGTCATCGATGGGTCATAGGAATCTATAATGTCATCGATGGGTCATGGAAATCTATGAGGTCATCGATGGGTCATAGGAATCTATAAGGTCATCGATGGGTCATAGGAATCTATAAGTTCATCGATGGGTCATAGGAATCTATAAGGTCATCGATGGGTCATGGAAATCTATATGGTCATCGATGAGTCATGGAAATCTATAAGGTCATCGATGGGTCATAGGAATCTATAAGGTCATCGATGGGTCATAGGAATCTATAAGTTCATCGATGGGTCATAGGAATCTATAAGGTCATCGATGGGTCATGGAAATCTATATGGTCATCGATGAGTCATGGAAATCTATAAGGTCATCGATGGGTCATAGGAATCTATAAGGTCATCGATGGGTCATGGAAATCTATATGGTCATCGATGAGTCATGGAAATCTATAAGTTCATCGATGGGTCATAGGAATCTATAAGGTCATCGATGGGTCATGGAAATCTATATGGTCATCGATGAGTCATGGAAATCTATAAGGTCATCGATGGGTCATAGGAATCTATAAGGTCATCGATGGGTCATGGAAATCTATAAGGTCATCGATGGGTCGTAGGAATCTATAAGGTCATCGATGGGTCGTAGGAATCTATAAGGTCATCGATGGGTCATGGAAATCTATAAGGTCATCGATGGGTCATAGGAATCTATAAGGTCATCGATGGGTCATGGAAATCTATAAGGTCATCGATGGGTCATAGGAATCTATAAGGTCATCGATGGGTCGTAGGAATCTATGATCATGGTTGGGTCATACGAATCTAAGGTCATCGTCAGGTCATAGCTGATAAGTTGAATGTTGACACCCACCTGCTTATACAACTGAACATTCCACAGGCAGAAAACCTCTTGTTGACAAGAAACTTTATCGGCATTGGGGGACACAACCGAATAGCTTTGCAAACTCCGATTGCTAAATAATTGAGCAGTGAATGACAGATTAGCATAGTTGCTAATTAGCCGAACGGCCAATTCAACGTATTGCGAGTTGATGCCATTGAATGTCACTTCCAGCTCGTTGCCAATCTTTGATACGTTCGTTTGGGAGCCAATCAGAACACTGGCATTGACGGAAATGTCTGCGGGAATACAAGTACATTTAAAGCAGTATATTCAGCCTCTAATTTAAACTTGTCTCTGATAAAGTACTTAATTATGACGAATTCGAATTCGAATATAAGTACTTTTAGGCGACGAATCGGGCTTTTGAATAAAGTACTTTTTAAGCGATGAATCCGGCCTTTAAATAAAAGTACTTTAACATGTCAAATTCAGCCTTCAACTAAAAGACTTTTGAGTGACGAATCCGGTCTTTATATAAAAGTACTTTAAGCAACGCATTCGGCCTCTAAATGTTTTAGCGGAAATTTGGAAAACCAAAAATTAAACTTTTCGAAGGTAAAAACTTACTTTTAGCATACACCAGGAGCGGCTTAAACGCGCTATAGTCGGAATTGAACTGACAGCCATAATATCCAGTATCCTGAGCGATAGCGCCTGAAATAACAAATAATAGGATGTCATTAGTATTCGAGCAAAGAGATTCAGTTCGTGACTAGAAACAAGCAAAAACTACTAACGAGACACTAATTATAGTCACAATTAGCAAATCAGTAAAAAATAGACCCCTGTGCGTATGTGTTGTTCCTTCCAGCCAGGGGCTTTGACCCATTATGAGCTTTAAAGTAGCCTAACGCGCGCACACAGGCCCACACAGGTAGACTATATCTGTCTGCCTCACTTAGGCGCACTCCAAACGCAGCTGTCAGTCAGTTATTAGTAACGCCTATTTCTCTAGCATGTAGTACTTCACTTCCCTCTCTTTTTTACTTTCACTACCCTCTTTATCAGCTACATAGCTTCCCTGTTGGAATGGAGGAACAGGTCAAAGAAATCCCAAAGAAAAAAAGCTCCGAAAGCAGAGGACAGGAAACCCTAGTTGTGTTGTTACATAGCATAAGAGCTTTTAGAGTTTAGATAGCTGCTTTGTACAGGCAAACTGTGTAGATGGCTGCTGCTAGGTGTAGATGATGTGGTGTGAGAGAAGCCTAATTTCCTTTCAATAATAATAATAATTGATTACACCTGCACCAGAGGACAGATGTGCAACCGACAGCTCAGCCGCATCTACTGAAGGCTGCGTACGGCTGTTCAGTCTAAAGACTGGGGGGGGGGGTTGCCACACACACCCTCAATTACCCCCCAGCTAATGCTGCAACACCCAATTTGCAGCTGGGTGAACTGACGCAATGCAGAGTTAAGTGTCTTGCTCAAGGACACAAATTGTTCTAAATAGTGTAATCGGGAATCGAACCCCTGACCTTTAAGTCGTGAGTCCGACGCTCTAACCACTAGGCTACAAGCCATCCTAATTTTAAAAAATACTGTTAAATGCTTAAATAGTGAATGAACAATCGCCATCGCTCACCAACAATCTGAAATGTGACGCTAGTATCGTTATGCCTAACAATGGGACTGTATCTGGCAGGAAAGTCGGCCCAGGGCTTATTCAGCCGCCAATTAGTATTGTCAATAATCTGTCTGGGTTGCGATGTTGGACTCTGTGTGGAATCGTCCAGATCTGACTCTTCCAGAGCCATGAATGGCGTTGGCGATTGGAATCGAACCAAGGATGGCACAGTGGTGGCTCCAAATGGAGGCGGCCCATCAAATGAGCAGGTGATGTTGATGTGGGCACCTTCGGAACTAGTTCGAGTTGACAGAGTGACAGCAGATTTAACAGAGGCCACAGGTTGCACTTGATGACCTGGATGGCAGATTATAATAAAAATATGTTCTGTAGTTAAAGCTTCAAATCTATGCAAAACTTTTAATGTACAACAAACAATTTTAAAAAATGTACTGTAAATTATTTGCATTTATATTATTATAACCATACTGGACTCTCCTAGAAAAGTAGGGACTTGACCCTTGGAGTGTTCTAATACTAGCTAGGCTGGCAGTACTCAAAAGTTCAAAATGAGATAAAAAACCAGACATATCTACCTTATGAGTCTCATTTACATTGCTAAGCCTCTTGGACCCAATAGATCTAAGTCTTGCAGTTTTTAAATCACAATAATTATAATGATTTTAAAAGTTCTAAGAATAAACCCTGATAATAATATAGGCATTCCACTTTTGACAGACCTAAAAACAGTGATAGGCACTGCTAAATTTATTTTTAGCGCCACTAATTAGCGCTGTTGCTAACTGATAGAAAAAAATTAGCGATCACTAATAGCGGGCACAATTTCTACTTTGAATTTAGCGCAATTAGTGCTGCTAATTTTGAAATGCGCAAATTAATAAATAAATTTAATATAAACTGCCATTTCACACATATTTATGCATTTTTGCACATTTTTAACTCATATGTTTTAAATGAATAAGCTAATAATGCTATTGCTAATAATTTGTTTTTATTATCAATCCTAATAAAAAATCCTCAAGCCGCTGAACTGTCAGAGCAACAGTTGGTAGAAAGAGTTCCTAAATTACAATGCTGTTTGCCTTAAAAATGTCAAGGGCCCTTGCAACCAAGGCTATAGCCTTCTTATACTCAAGAAGGAAGGCAAGATCATCAGCTTAAAATGGTGGCATGGGATTTATTAACCCCACCATCACCCTGTTGATAGCCTGTTGCTTCGCATCATCGCTTAGAATATCAACTGAGTTGAACATTGAATTCTTTAATTAAAATATTATATTAAATTAAATTATTCAACAACTTTTTGCTAACAAATTAAAAGCAGTAAGAAAACTTTTGAAAGTCAATGACAAAAACAAGATTAATTGTTGATAATGAAAGCAAACAAAATATACAAATTTTGTTTTGAATTTCTAAGAAAATTAGAAACTTATTAAAGATTTAGTATAGGTAGATTTATGTAATATTTAACTTATTACTCAAATAGGGTCTCATTTTAAGTATTAAACAGTCATTAACCATCTAGTTTTATAGCAAAAAATGAATTTAGTGCAATTAGCGATTTTTAGAAAATATTAGTGGCGCTTTGATAGGGTGTGCTATAGTGTTCTGCCATAATTACGGCTACGGCTACGGCAAATTACGGCTACGACACTTTTGAAGCCGTATTTTCATTACGGATTACGGTTACGGACATATTTTGAGCTTACGGTTACGGTTACGGATTACGGAGATTTTTCTAGACTTGCCGTAATTGGTAGCCGTAACAAAAATTATTTATTTTTAACTGTTTAGTGTTATAAAAGAATTTTTTTATATCAACTTCAACCAGTTTTCGTTTTACTAGTTATTATTATTTTTTACATTTGTTAAGTTTCTAAATATCTACGAAACTTCTGGAAAATGAAAAACGAATTTTTTCGCGAATTTTCTCATTAGGCATACGGCATAGCATAGCATAGCGATAGCATGATAGCAGCGAGACAGAGAAAGCCAGTCAAAGCCTACAAGAGACTAAGAATCTGGCATTCTTATTTCTTAGCCATATGTAACATTTAGCTCCTTAGCATAAAAATAGGATATTAGATTTAGATTATGAGGATAAGGATGAAAGAATATTAATAAGGAAATACTAAATAAATACTAATAGGATAAGAATATGAATTATGATTGAAAATTGATTGAAACCAAAGAAGACAATACAATAGACAATGCAATAAAATGAAAATGAAAAATGTAACATGCAATTTCTTAGTCATCGGAAATTTTGAAGCAGTTTTATTTGAACAAATTCATATATTTATTTAATGATATTAAACATACACATTGACCTTGGCACGTAAGTCATATATTCATATTGTAGCGAAACAAAACAGAATCACGACACAGAAAACTGAAAAAGGCACCAAGCACACAATTGCATACAGCAATGCTATAGAATACTTCGATAAAGATATTATATTTACGAAAAAATAAATGAATATTAATGCATGAACGAACAACAAGTAGGTTTTATTGCTATCCTTTTATCCTTTTTATCTGTCCTTTTCTGTCTGCCCTACTTTTCATGCAAAAATATCAATTTTTGTTATACATTATGGCTACGGTTACGGCAAATTACGGTTACGGACTTTTTTAGCCCGTAATGACGGCAAAATTTGGCTACGGAAGTTGCTTCTTTCTTACGGCTATGGTTACGGTTACGGAGGTCAAAACTCGCGGCGGCGGAATACTAGTGTGCTAATTGGAATTCGAATTTAACAGAATTAGCGGCACTAACAAAACATTAGCCGGCAGTTTAGCGGAATTCAAATTTAGTGGTGCTAGTGCCCATCACTGCCTAAAAATGTTTTTAACAAAAAAGACCCTTGATTAACTTGACAGCTAATACGACATTGCCTTTTAATTTAATATAGATATAGCCTTCTAATAAAGTTGGTTGTTCTTTAAGCTAAAACTTTTCTCTTAGCATTTAAAATGGCTTTAGACTAGGTATATCAATTATAGCATAGATCAACTTGATAAACATCGAATCTGACTTTATTATTATAATTAGTATGCCTATGGCTATATGTTGAAAATTTTTAAATTTTAAACAAAGTTCATTATATAGGATGTGTTAGATAAATTGCAACATCTTTAAAGCTAGCTATAGGCCTAGTCTTATAGCTTTACTAAATCCCATTTGTGATCAGGGTTTTTTGTGCACAGAGTGTGCGTATGCACCCTAAATTTTAAAATCGCACCCTGAATTTAAAAAAGTAGATGGTTTAGTGTGGTCTTATAACCATTTTTCTTTAAAGGCTTAACCATGCTTAAGCTATTTTTCATGCACTGCCTTAAATTATGAAACAAAATAACTCTTTAAATCCTATTAAGTCATATAGGCAATATAGCCTATGGCTAGGGTAAGATCTCATCAACCGAACAAGGGATCTTCAAAACCGAACATGCAAGTGACTTTCGTTTTTACTGTCTCATTGGAAATATATTTAAAGAGTCTATAAAAGTGCCATATCATTTGAAAGAAAACATTCTCATCTACAAAATGAGATAAAGTTTAGACAATCTACTCAATAGATACTCGAGAAAATGAGCATTATTGATAGAAATTATTAAAGAAATACGCGTTTCAGAGTTTTTTCTTGATTTGGGATGTCTGCAGAAGAATTGGTCTACAGACCACAATTTTTAACTTACATTCAAAACAAAATACTTTTTGAATTCAGTGTTAAATTTTCTACAAAGTAATATAACACACATACCAATCTGATGTATAGTTAAGCAAAAAATTCTAGTGTTCGGTTGATGATACCAAATTACATGTTCGGTTCGGTTTTCAGATTTCAGAATCATCAACCGAACAGAAGAATCTTCAAAACCGAACGAACAAAAATTGTCCAAAAAAACTTATTTCTCGCTTGATTCTTCTACCTTACATTGAATAAGATCTTTTTTTTAAAAGAACAACTCATTTAAGCCACGTAATTGCAAATATTTTTTGCTTAAAAATGTACCAATTTTAATGCAAAATACATAGGAGGATTTTTCCATTTTGACAAAATATTCCTATTAAATGCTTTTATTTCTACTAACAGTAGCTAAAAGCGACATATAATTCCATATACATTTTCTTTTAAGAATTCTGCAACATAGAAAAGAAGATCGAATCAACAAGACAGGCCAAGATAGGCGCGGCCTACTAGGCCTAATGGTTGCCGCTTTACTGTATAATTGAAGAGTAAAAGGCCTAGTAAACGTCTAATTTAATTTAATTGTAAATAAGTACAATTACGAGTATTGTAACTGTAAGTAATACGAGCAAAGCCAAAGGCACAATATAAAATTTAATAATATGACTACAATAATATACATTTAGTAAAACCCTTATTAGAAAAGAAACAGATATATGCTAGGCTATAGGCCTAGGCCCTATCAGAACGGGGAAATTTCAAAGATCTGACAAATTATATGATGGTAGGACGGAGAACTATACAAGGCGGTGAAGAGTCGCCTACTCCCAGATATATTAATAGACAAATGCAGAGAGGCGCCCTTAATACATGTAGATTGATGGACAGAAGCAGTTAGAGAGGCGCCCTTCATACATGTAGATTGATGGACAGAAGCAGTTAGAGAGGCGCCCTTCATACATGTAGATTGATGGACAGAAACAGTTAGAGAGGCGCCCTTCATACATGTAGATTGATGGACAGAAGCAGTTAGAGAGCGCCCTTGATCCAAGTAGATTGATAGACAGAAGCAGTTAGAGAGGCGCCCTTCATACATGTAGATTGATAGACAGAAGCAGTTAGAGAGGCGCCCTTCATACATGTAGATTGATGGACAGAATTCGCAGTTAGAGAGGCGCCATTCATACATGTAGATTGATGGACAGAAGCAGTTAGAGAGGCGCCCTTCATACATGTAGATTGATAGACAGAAGCAGTTAGAGAGGCGCCCTTCATACATGTAGATTGATAGACAGAAACAGTTAGAGAGGCGCCCTTCATACAAGTAGATTGATAGACAGAAGCAGTTAGAGAGGCGCCCTTCATACATGTAGATTGATGGAAAGAATTCGCAGTTAGAGAGGCGCCCTTCATACAAGTAGATTGATGGACAGAATTCGCAGTTAGAGAGGCGCCATTCATACATGTAGATTGATGGACAGAAGCAGTTAGAGAGGCGCCCTTCATACATGTAGATTGATGGACAGAAGCAGTTAGAGAGGCGCCCTTCATACATGTAGATTGATAGACAGAAGCAGTTAGAGAGGCGCCCTTCATACATGTAGATTGATAGACAGAAGCAGTTAGAGAGGCGCCATTCATACATGTAGATTGATAGACAGAAGCAGTTAGAGAGGCGCCCTTCATACAAGTAGATTGATGGACAGAATTCGCAGTTAGAGAGGCGCCATTCATACATGTAGATTGATGGACAGAATTCGCAGTTAGAGAGGCGCCCTTCATACATGTAGATTGATGGACAGAAGCAGTTAGAGAGGCGCCCTTCATACATGTAGATTGATGCAGGACAGAAGCAGTTAGAGAGGCGCCCTTCATACAAGTAGATTGATGGACAGAAGCAGTTAGAGAGGCGCCCTTCATACATGTAGATTGATGGACGGAAGCAGTTACAGAGGCGCCCTTCATACATGTAGATTGATGGACGGAAGCAGTTAGAGAGGCGC
The DNA here is from genome assembly GCA_002269645.1 of Macrostomum lignano. Taxonomy (NCBI): domain Eukaryota; kingdom Metazoa; phylum Platyhelminthes; family Macrostomidae; genus Macrostomum; species Macrostomum lignano. The sequence continues at coordinate 26,468 of NIVC01002085.1, read as the reverse complement.
CCTTGATCCAAGTAGATTGATAGACAGAAGCAGTTAGAGAGGCGCCCTTCATACATGTAGATTGATGGACAGAAGCAGTTAGAGAGGCGCCCTTCATACATGTAGATTGATAGACAGAAGCAGTTAGAGAGGCGCCCTTCATACATGTAGATTGATAGACAGAATTCGCAGTTAGAGAGGCGCCCTTCATACATGTAGATTGATAGACAGAAGCAGTTAGAGAGGCGCCCTTCATACATGTAGATTGATGGACAGAAGCAGTTAGAGAGGCGCCCTTGATCCAAGTAGATTGATAGACAGAAGCAGTTAGAGAGGCGCCCTTGATCCAAGTAGATTGATAGACAGAAGCAGTTAGAGAGGCGCCCTTCATACATGTAGATTGATGGACAGAAGCAGTTAGAGAGCGCCCTTGATCCAAGTAGATTGATAGACAGAAGCAGTTAGAGAGGCGCCCTTCATACATGTAGATTGATGGACAGAAGCAGTTAGAGAGCGCCCTTGATCCAAGTAGATTGATAGACAGAAGCAGTTAGAGAGGCGCCATTCATACATGTAGATTGATAGACAGAAGCAGTTAGAGAGGCGCCCTTCATACAAGTAGATTGATGGACAGAATTCGCAGTTAGAGAGGCGCCCTTCATACATGTAGATTGATGGACAGAAGCAGTTAGAGAGGCGCCCTTGATCCAAGTAGATTGATAGACAGAAGCAGTTAGAGAGGCGCCCTTGATCCAAGTAGATTGATAGACAGAAGCAGTTAGAGAGGCGCCCTTGATCCAAGTAGATTGATAGACAGAAGCAGTTAGAGAGGCGCCCTTCATACATGTAGATTGATGGACAGATGCAGTTAGAGAGGCGCCCTTCATACATGTAGATTGATGGACAGAAGCAGTTAGAGAGGCGCCCTTGATCCAAGTAGATTGATAGACAGAAGCAGTTAGAGAGGCGCCCTTGATCCAAGTAGATTGATAGACAGAAGCAGTTAGAGAGGCGCCCTTCATACATGTAGATTGATGGACAGAAGCAGTTAGAGAGGCGCCCTTCATACATGTAGATTGATGGACAGAAGCAGTTAGAGAGGCGCCCTTCATACATGTAGATTGATGGACAGAAGCAGCTAGAGAGGCGCCCTTCATACATGTAGATTGATGGACAGAAGCAGTTAGAGAGGCGCCCTTCATACATGTAGATTGATGGACAGAAGCAGTTAGAGAGGCGCCCTTCATACATGTAGATTGATAGACAGAAGCAGTTAGAGAGGCGCCCTTGATCCAAGTAGATTGATAGACAGAAGCAGTTAGAGAGGCGCCCTTGATCCAAGTAGATTGATAGACAGAAGCAGTTAGAGAGGCGCCCTTCATACAAGTAGATTGATGGACAGAATTCGCAGTTAGAGAGGCGCCCTTCATACATGTAGATTGATGGACAGAAGCAGTTAGAGAGGCGCCCTTGATCCAAGTAGATTGATAGACAGAAGCAGTTAGAGAGGCGCCCTTGATCCAAGTAGATTGATAGACAGAAGCAGTTAGAGAGGCGCCCTTCATACATGTAGATTGATGGACAGAAGCAGTTAGAGAGGCGCCCTTCATACATGTAGATTGATGGACAGAAGCAGTTAGAGAGGCGCCCTTCATACATGTAGATTGATGGACAGAAGCAGTTAGAGAGGCGCCTTTCATACATGTAGATTGATGGACAGAAGCAGTTAGAGAGGCGCCCTTGATCCAAGTAGATTGATAGACAGAAGCAGTTAGAGAGGCGCCCTTGATCCAAGTAGATTGATAGACAGAAGCAGTTAGAGAGGCGCCCTTCATACATGTAGATTGATGGACAGAAGCAGTTAGAGAGCGCCCTTGATCCAAGTAGATTGATAGACAGAAGCAGTTAGAGAGGCGCCATTCATACATGTAGATTGATAGACAGAAGCAGTTAGAGAGGCGCCCTTCATACATGTAGATTGATGGACAGAAGCAGTTAGAGAGGCGCCCTTCATACATGTAGATTGATGGACAGAAGCAGTTAGAGAGGCGCCCTTCATACATGTAGATTGATGGACAGAAGCAGTTAGAGAGGCGCCCTTCATACATGTAGATTGATGGACAGAAGCAGTTAGAGAGGCGCCCTTCATACATGTAGATTGATAGACAGAAGCAGTTAGAGAGGCGCCCTTGATCCAAGTAGATTGATAGACAGAAGCAGTTAGAGAGGCGCCCTTGATCCAAGTAGATTGATAGACAGAAGCAGTTAGAGAGGCGCCCTTCATACAAGTAGATTGATGGACAGAAGCAGTTAGAGAGGCGCCCTTCATACATGTAGATTGATGGACAGAAGCAGTTAGAGAGGCGCCCTTGATCCAAGTAGATTGATAGACAGAAGCAGTTAGAGAGGCGCCCTTGATCCAAGTAGATTGATAGACAGAAGCAGTTAGAGAGGCGCCCTTCATACATGTAGATTGATGGACAGAAGCAGTTAGAGAGGCGCCCTTGATCCAAGTAGATTGATAGACAGAAGCAGTTAGAGAGGCGCCCTTGATCCAAGTAGATTGATAGACAGAAGCAGTTAGAGAGGCGCCCTTCATACAAGTAGATTGATGGACAGAATTCGCAGTTAGAGAGGCGCCCTTCATACATGTAGATTGATGGACAGAAGCAGTTAGAGAGGCGCCCTTGATCCAAGTAGATTGATAGACAGAAGCAGTTAGAGAGGCGCCCTTGATCCAAGTAGATTGATAGACAGAAGCAGTTAGAGAGGCGCCCTTGATCCAAGTAGATTGATAGACAGAAGCAGTTAGAGAGGCGCCCTTCATACATGTAGATTGATGGACAGATGCAGTTAGAGAGGCGCCCTTCATACATGTAGATTGATGGACAGAAGCAGTTAGAGAGGCACCCTTGATCCAAGTAGATTGATAGACAGAAGCAGTTAGAGAGGCGCCCTTGATCCAAGTAGATTGATAGACAGAAGCAGTTAGAGAGGCACCCTTGATCCAAGTAGATTGATAGACAGAAGCAGTTAGAGAGGCGCCCTTGATCCAAGTAGATTGATAGACAGAAGCAGTTAGAGAGGCACCCTTGATCCAAGTAGATTGATAGACAGAAGCAGTTAGAGAGGCACCCTTGATCCAAGTAGATTGATAGACAGAAGCAGTTAGAGAGGCGCCCTTGATCCAAGTAGATTGATAGACAGAAGCAGTTAGAGAGGCACCCTTGATCCAAGTAGATTGATAGACAGACTCCCTGTAAGCCTGTTTTTTGAAAATTGAATGGAAAATAGGTTTGATATTATTGTAAAAGTTTAATGTACTTTACCTTAAAAGCTGGTTGTCAATTGATAGGCGTTACTCAAGAGCTTTACTACAGCTAGATATATTTCTAAAATGGCCTAAATGATAACAAGACTTGGATAAATACTCAGGGCCTAGCCTTCTTAGAGCTAGCCTATGCCTAGTTTTAAAGCTGGCCTGTAGTGAGGAAATACTAGGCCTACCAATGTAAGAGTCAGCCTACTTGAGCTGTGGGATTTCAAACCAGCCAATAGGAACCAGACCGCGAATTTTTACTCTTGGATGACTAACGCGAATTCTCACATTCACATGCCACAGCCAGGCTCCATATCCTTATTTTTGCGCAGAACTAGGACCATTGCGCGTACGTCGGCCTAGGCCTCATCAATACAACCAGTGGCGGCGCCAAGTTGGGGGGCAGAGAGGGCTGCTGCCCCCGGGTGACCACCCTCCTAAGACCACCCTACCATCCTTCCGTGGGGTGACCCACCATTAGTTTTTTAGCGCTCGTTGTATGCGTTTTTGTGAGATTATAGCGTATACTCTAATTTTAAAAATTCGCTGAGGGAGGGGTTTGAAAACCCAACCACCGCCCCTCCCCCCTTAATCCACAGAATTTACCTTAATCAGCATCGCCGCCACTGCGCACCGCCAAGGCTGCACCGCCACTAAATAGAACCAACATTAATGGGCATATCGAAAGAAAATATACATTTGGCCTATCGGAAATTTCAGTCACTAGGGCCTAAAGCAAAACGTAGGCCTATAGTACTCGTATAGGCCTAAAACACCTTGTTTAAAGATTAGTAATTGAAGATACATATCTACATAACTTAATAAACTCTAATTTGTACCTAAACTCCTAATTTTCTCCGAGAACTCATCCTAGATTTATGGCTATCAATTACTAACTACCGTAATTAGCCCTAATTGGTTGTTCTGGTCAATTACGCGAAAGAGCGAAAGAGCGAAATGGTTTCTGTATTTTAAAGTTAAAATGCTGAGCTAGGCCAAACTCAGCTCATTCTGAATTCATGATAGACTCAGGTGCTGGGATACACAGAGACAGTTAGAGAAGGAATCAGCCGGTTTGATGAAGATTATAGCGGCTCTCAAGTCCTCTGTGTTTGAGTGAAAATGCTGAGCTAGGCCAAACTCAGCTCATTCTGAATTCATGATAGACTCAGGTGCTGGGATACACAGAGACAGTTAGAGAAGGAATCAGCCGGTTTGATGAAGATTATAGCGGCTCTCAAGTCCTCTCTGTGTTTGAGTGAAAATGCTGAGCTAGGCCAAACTCAGCTCATTCTGAATTCATGATAGACTCAGGTGCTGGGATACACAGAGACAGTTAGAGAAGGAATCAGCCGGTTTGATGAAGATTATAGCGGCTCTCAAGTCCTCTCTGTGTTTGAGTGAAAATGCTGAGCTAGGCCAAACTCAGCTCATTCTGAATTCATGATAGACTCAGGTGCTGGGATACACAGAGACAGTTAGAGAAGGAATCAGCCGGTTTGATGAAGATTATAGCGGCTCTCAAGTCCTCTCTGTGTTTGAGTGAAAATGCTGAGCTAGGCCAAACTCAGCTCATTCTGAATTCATGATAGACTCAGGTGCTGGGATACACAGAGACAGTTAGAGAAGGAATCAGCCGGTTTGATGAAGATTATAGCGGCTCTCAAGTCCTCTGTGTGTTTGAGTGAAAATGCTGAGCTAGGCCAAACTCAGCTCATTCTGAATTCATGATAGACTCAGGTGCTGGGATACACAGAGACAGTTAGAGAAGGAATCAGCCGGTTTGATGAAGATTATAGCGGCTCTCAAGTCCTCTGTGTTTGAGTGAAAATGCTGAGCTAGGCCAAACTCAGCTCATTCTGAATTCATGATAGACTCAGGTGCTGGGATACACAGAGACAGTTAGAGAAGGAATCAGCCGGTTTGATGAAGATTATAGCGGCTCTCAAGTCCTCTGTGTTTGAGTGAAAATGCTGAGCTAGGCCAAACTCAGCTCATTCTGAATTCATGATAGACTCAGGTGCTGGGATACACAGAGACAGTTAGAGAAGGAATCAGCCGGTTTGATGAAGATTATAGCGGCTCTCAAGTCCTCTCTGTGTTTGAGTGAAAATGCTGAGCTAGGCCAAACTCAGCTCATTCTGAATTCATGATAGACTCAGGTGCTGGGATACACAGAGACAGTTAGAGAAGGAATCAGCCGGTTTGATGAAGATTATAGCGGCTCTCAAGTCCTCTCTGTGTTTGAGTGAAAATGCTGAGCTAGGCCAAACTCAGCTCATTCTGAATTCATGATAGACTCAGGTGCTGGGATACACAGAGACAGTTAGAGAAGGAATCAGCCGGTTTGATGAAGATTATAGCGGCTCTCAAGTCCTCTCTGTGTTTGAGTGAAAATGCTGAGCTAGGCCAAACTCAGCTCATTCTGAATTCATGATAGACTCAGGTGCTGGGATACACAGAGACAGTTAGAGAAGGAATCAGCCGGTTTGATGAAGATTATAGCGGCTCTCAAGTCCTCTCTGTGTTTGAGTGAAAATGCTGAGCTAGGCCAAACTCAGCTCATTCTGAATTCATGATAGACTCAGGTGCTGGGACACACAGAGACAGTTAGAGAAGGAATCAGCCGGTTTGATGAAGATTATAGCGGCTCTCAAGTCCTCTGTGTGTTTGAGTGAAAATGCTGAGCTAGGCCAAACTCAGCTCATTCTGAATTCATGATAGACTCAGGTGCTGGGATACACAGAGACAGTTAGAGAAGGAATCAGCCGGTTTGATGAAGATTATAGCGGCTCTCAAGTCCTCTGTGTGTTTGAGTGAAAATGCTGAGCTAGGCCAAACTCAGCTCATTCTGAATTCATGATAGACTCAGGTGCTGGGACACACAGAGACAGTTAGAGAAGGAATCAGCCGGTTTGATGAAGATTATAGCGGCTCTCAAGTCCTCTGTGTGTTTGAGTGAAAATGCTGAGCTAGGCCAAACTCAGCTCATTCTGAATTCATGATAGACTCAGGTGCTGGGATACACAGAGACAGTTAGAGAAGGAATCAGCCGGTTTGATGAAGATTATAGCGGCTCTCAAGTCCTCTGTGTGTTTGAGTGAAAATGCTGAGCTAGGCCAAACTCAGCTCATTCTGAATTCATGATAGACTCAGGTGCTGGGATACACAGAGACAGTTAGAGAAGGAATCAGCCGGTTTGATGAAGATTATAGCGGCTCTCAAGTCCTCTCTGTGTTTGAGTGAAAATGCTGAGCTAGGCCAAACTCAGCTCATTCTGAATTCATGATAGACTCAGGTGCTGGGACACACAGAGACAGTTAGAGAAGGAATCAGCCGGTTTGATGAAGATTATAGCGGCTCTCAAGTCCTCTGTGTGTTTGAGTGAAAATGCTGAGCTAGGCCAAACTCAGCTCATTCTGAATTCATGATAGACTCAGGTGCTGGGATACACAGAGACAGTTAGAGAAGGAATCAGCCGGTTTGATGAAGATTATAGCGGCTCTCAAGTCCTCTGTGTGTTTGAGTGAAAATGCTGAGCTAGGCCAAACTCAGCTCATTCTGAATTCATGATAGACTCAGGTGCTGGGATACACAGAGACAGTTAGAGAAGGAATCAGCCGGTTTGATGAAGAGACTAGCTAGCTATAGCTTTTATATACTCAAAGGTGCTTTTGGGTCCAATCTAATCACTTTGACCTTAGCTTATCTAAAATCTTACCTAAGAGGGCCCCAGAAAAAGTAGGCAAACTTTTACGCAAACAAAAAGTATGAAATCTTTCAGTCCTTTTACGAATTGATGAGTGGCCGAAGCTGCCTTGGGCAATTCCATCTTCACACCCGTGCCAAAACATAGACAACGTGTGCGAATTGAGCCGATTTTCGAGTTACTTTTTACTCGTAGGTGCGAAAAATTGGGTGACAGACGGTTTGCGATAAGGGCTGTGTCTATTAATTCATTTTTACTGGGAACCGAATTTAAATTCGCACATTTTAAGTCCGTAGGATTAGGCTCAAATTCTAAGCACGATTTTTCGCACCCAATAGTCAAGTATTGGTCTATTGTCTAGAATCCCAGACCCTGGGCCTTTTCTGAGGCAATAGGCGGCATGATCCACCTATCCTTATCTCTGACTATCGACTGTTTTGCAAAATTCGGTTTGTTTTCGCACTTCGTGGTGAGCCTGGAACCAATTCGCGCACATTTTAGACATGATGGGCCTAACGAAGCGCCAGAAGCATTATGTCATAACTTCACGCCCTTTCCACGAAGTAAATAAATGATATGGCCTAAATAGCGACCGCAATGAAGCGAGAGAGATAAATCCATGCTTTGCATGCAGCATCCCGTTCATACTCCTGTTGCTCAATTTTGATATTTATTTTTAGAAGGAGCAGATGGAAAGAAAAAAGCAGATGGAGAGGAAGAGGCGGATGCAGAGGAAGGGCGGATGCAGAGGAAGGGGCAGATGCAGAGGAAGGGATGGATGAAGAGGAAGGGATGGAATCAGAGGAAGGGCAGATGCAGAGGAAGGGGCGGATGCAGAGGAAGGGCGGATGCAGAGGAAGGGCGGGTGTAGAGGAAGGGGCAGATGCAGAGGAAGGGCGGATGCAGAGGAAGGGGCGGATGCAGAGGAAGGGCGGATGCAGAGGAAGGGCGGGTGTAGAGGAAGGGGCAGATGCAGAGGAAGGGCGGATGCAGAGGAAGGGGCGGATGCAGAGGAAGGGCGGATGCAGAGGAAGGGGCGGATGCAGAGGAAGGGATGGATGAAGAGGAAGGGATGGAATCAGAGGAAGGGATGGAATCAGAGGAAGGGCGGATGCAGAGGAAGGGGCGGATGCAGAGGAAGGGATGGAATCAGAGGAAGGGATGGAATCAGAGGAAGGGCGGATGCAGAGGAAGGGGCGGATGCAGAGGAAGGGGCGGATGCAGAGGAAGGGGCGGATGCAGAGGAAGGGGCGGATGCAGAGGAAGGGCGGATGCAGAGGAAGGGCGGATGCAGAGGAAGGGCGGGTGTAGAGGAAGGGGCAGATGCAGAGGAAGGGCGGATGCAGAGGAAGGGGCGGATGCAGAGGAAGGGCGGATGCAGAGGAAGGGCGGGTGTAGAGGAAGGGGCAGATGCAGAGGAAGGGATGCATGCAGAGGAAGGGCGGATGCAGAGGAAGGGCGGATGCAGAGGAAGGGGCAGATGCAGAGGAAGGGATGCATGCAGAGGAAGGGCGGATGCAGAGGAAGGGATGGAATCAGAGGAAGGGCAGATGCAGAGGAAGGGCGGGTGTAGAGGAAGGGGCGGATGCAGAGGAAGGGGCGGATGCAGAGGAAGGGCGGATGCAGAGGAAGGGCGGATGCAGAGGAAGGGCGGATGCAGAGGAAGGGCGGGTGTAGAGGAAGGGGCGGATGCAGAGGAAGGGATGCATGCAGAGGAAGGGCGGATGCAGAGGAAGGGATGCATGCAGAGGAAGGGCAGATGCAGAGGAAGGGATGGAATCAGAGGAAGGGCAGATGCAGAGGAAGGGCGGGTGTAGAGGAAGGGGCGGATGCAGAGGAAGGGCAGATGCAGAGGAAGGGCGGATGCAGAGGAAGGGCAGATGCAGAGGAAGGGCGGATGCAGAGGAAGGGGCGGATGGAAAAGGAGTGGATAGGGAGAAAGGATCCGCTGGCTTATTCTAGTCCCAGTGTCAGCAGATTTAAGCATAAAAAATCCTTTGGCTGATCCAGAATTTGGGATTCCAACTGTAAATAAAAAAGCGCTACATATAGATGTGGCCAGAGTGAGAGATGGATAATTCCCATCTAAAGTTCTTGCATCCAGATTTCAAAAACTGAACGACGAGGAGAAAATTTGGCCTACGCAGACATGACCAGTTTTCCTCGTGCTGTCATTGGTTAGCCGAATTCCTTGCGCAGTCATGAGGATTGGCTGTTTCTGTTTGCTTTCCTGCGGCACCAATCAACTTTCCAACGTCCATTCATGCGTTTAAAATATTTGAATCAGGTTAAAAACCAATTGGCCCTAGCTACGTTAGACATTTGATTTTCAAGGCTCATCAATATCAACTGACATCTGCAACATCGTTTCGAGATCGGACATCCGGATTACTGCTGCCTTCGCGAAACGCTTAAAAATTTTGCTTCTAATTATTGACTTTGTATTCATAGTCTACGTTAACGGCCTCTCTATCTCTCCATCAGCCGCCCGTCTACTCTCTATCAGCCGCCCGTCTCCTCTCTATCAGCCGCCCGTCTCCTCTCTATCAGCCGCCCGTCTCCTCTCTATCAGCTGCCTGTCTCCTCTCTATCAGCCGCCCGTCTCCTCTCTATCAGCCGCTTGTCTATCTCCTCTCTATAAGCTGCCTGTCTCCTCTCTATCAGCCGCCCGTCTCCTCTCTATCAGCCGCCCGTCTCCTCTCTATCAGCCGCTTGTCTATCTCCTCTCTATAAGCTGCCTGTCTGTCTCCTCTCTATCAGCCGCCCGTCTCCTCTCTATCAGCCGCCCGTCTCCTCTCTATCAGCCGCTTGTCTATCTCCTCTCTATCAGCGGCCTGTCTGTCTCCTCTCTATCAGCTTTCTGTCTCCTCTCTATCAGCCGCCCGTCTCCTCTCTATCAGCCGCTTGTCTATCTCCTCTCTATCAGCGGCTTGTCTCCTCTCTATCAGCCGCCTGCCTGTCTCCTCTTTATCAGCTTTCTGTCTATCTCCACTCTATCAGCCGCCCGTCTCCCCTCTATCAGCCACCCGTCTCCTCTCTATCAGCCGCCCGTCTCCTCTCTATCAGCCGCCCGTCTCCTCTCTATCACCCGCCCGTCTCCTCTCTATCAGCCGCCTGCCTGTCTCCTCTCTATCAGCTGCCTGTCTATCTCCTCTCTATCAGCTGCCTGTCTATCTCCTCTCTATCAGCTGCCTGTCTATCTCCTCTCTATCAGCTGCCTGTCTGTCTCCTCTCTATCAGCGGCCTGTCTGTCTCCTCTCCATCAACCATGCCTGTCTATCTCCTCTCTATCAGCTGCCTGTCTATCTCCTCTCTATCAGCTGCCTGTCTATCTCCTCTCTATTAGCTGCCTGTCTGTCTCCTCTCTATCAGCGGCCTGTCTATCTCCTCTCTATCAGCTGCCTGTCTATCTCCTCTCTATCAGCTGCCTGTCTATCTCCTCTCCATCAACCATGCCTGTCTGTCTCCTCTCTATCAGCGGCCTGCCTGTCTCCTCTCCATCAACCATGCCTGTCTATCTCCTCTCTATCAGCGGCCTGTCTCCTCTCTATCAGCCGCCCGTCTCCTCTCTATCAGCCGCTTGTCTATCTCCTCTCTATCAGCCGCCTGTCTGTCTCCTCTCTATCAGCCGCCTGTCTGTCTCCTCTCTATCAACCGCCCGTCTCCTCTCTATCAGCCGCTTGTCTATCTCCTCTCTATCAGCGGCCTGTCTGTCTCCTCTCTATCAGCCGCCTGTCTATCTCCTCTCTATCAGCGGCCTGTCTATCTCCTCTCTATCAGCGGCCTGTCTGTCTCCTCTCTATCAGCTGCCTGTCTGTCTCCTCTCTATCAGCGGCCTGTCTATCTCCTCTCTATCAGCGGCTTGTCTCTTCTCTATCAGCCGCCTGCCTGTCTCCTCTTTATCAGCTTTCTGTCTATCTCCATTCTATCAGCCGCCCGTCTCCTCTCTATCAGCCACCCGTCTCCTCTCTATCAGCCGCCCGTCTCCTCTCTATCAGCCACCCGTCTCCTCTCTATCAGCCGCCCGTCTCCTCTCTATCAGCCGCTTGTCTATCTCCTTTCTATCAGCTGCCTGTCTATCTCCTCTCTATCAGCTGCCTGTCTGTCTCCTCTCTATCAGCGGCCTGTCTATCTCCTCTCTATCAGCTGCCTGTCTGTCTCCTCTCTATCAGCGGCCTGTCTATCTCCTCTCTATCAGCGGCCTGTCTGTCTCCTCTCTATCAGCGGCCTGTCTGTCTCCTCTCTATCAGCGGCCTGCCTGTCTCCTCTCTATCAGCGGCCTGTCTATCTCCTCTCTATCAGCCGCCTTTCTGTCTCGTCTCTATCAGTCGCCTGTCTGTCTCCTCTCTATCAGCCGCCTTTCTGTCTCGTCTCTATCAGTCGCCTGTCTGTCTCCTCTCTATCAGCGGCCTGTCTGTCTCCTCTCTATCAGCGGCCTGTCTGTCTCCTCTCTATCAGCGGCCTGTCTGTCTCCTCTCTATCAGCGGCCTGTCTGTCTCCTCTCTATCAGCGGCCTGTCTCCTCTCTATCAGCCGCCCGTCTCCTCTCTATCAGCCGCTTGTCTATCTCCTCTCTATCAGCGGCTTGTCTCCTCTCTATCAGCCGCCTGCCTGTCTCCTCTTTATCAGCTTTCTGTCTATCTCCACTCTATCAGCCGCCCGTCTCCCCTCTATCAGCCACCCGTCTCCTCTCTATCAGCCGCCCGTCTCCTCTCTATCAGCCGCCCGTCTCCTCTCTATCACCCGCCCGTCTCCTCTCTATCAGCCGCCTGCCTGTCTCCTCTCTATCAGCTGCCTGTCTATCTCCTCTCTATCAGCTGCCTGTCTGTCTCCTCTCTATCAGCGGCCTGTCTATCTCCTCTCTATCAGCTGCCTGTCTATCTCCTCTCTATCAGCTGCCTGTCTATCTCCTCTCCATCAACCATGCCTGTCTGTCTCCTCTCTATCAGCGGCCTGTCTGTCTCCTCTCCATCAACCATGCCTGTCTGTCTCCTCTCTATCAGCGGCCTGTCTGTCTCCTCTCCATCAACCATGCCTGTCTGTCTCCTCTCTATCAGCTGCCTGTCTGTCTCCTCTCTATCAGCGGCCTGTCTATCTCCTCTCTATCAGCGGCCTGTCTGTCTCCTCTCTATCAGCGGCCTGTCTGTCTCCTCTCTATCAGCGGCCTGTCTGTCTCCTCTCTATCAGCGGCCTGTCTATCTCCTCTCTATCAGCCGCCTTTCTGTCTCGTCTCTATCAGTCGCCTGTCTGTCTCCTCTCTATCAGCCGCCTTTCTGTCTCGTCTCTATCAGTCGCCTGTCTGTCTCCTCTCTATCAGCGGCCTGTCTGTCTCCTCTCTATCAGCGGCCTGTCTGTCTCCTCTCTATCAGCGGCCTGTCTGTCTCCTCTCTATCAGCGGCCTGTCTGTCTCCTCTCTATCAGCGGCCTGTCTGTCTCCTCTCTATCAGCCGCCTTTCTGTCTCGTCTCTATCAGTCGCCTGTCTGTCTCCTCTCTATCAGCCGCCTTTCTGTCTCGTCTCTATCAGTCGCCTGTCTGTCTCCTCTCTATCAGCGGCCTGTCTATCTCCTGTCTATCAGCCGCCTTTCTGTCTCGTCTCTATCAGTCGCCTGCCTTTCTCCTCTTTATCAGCTTTCTTATCTCTATCAGCTCTATCTCTATCTCTATCAGCCGCCCATCTATGTCTTTATCAACGGCCTGCCTATATATTCTCTATCAGCCACCTGTCTGTCGACTTCATGCTGTTTATTATCAGATGGCTATCTGCATGTACGTATACATGTATAATTTTTACTTTATATATACGAGCGTAGATAAGTAGATTTTGAATATTTATTGCGAGCTTTTTCTTTCTTGTCTTTGCAAAAAATCTACATGTATACAAGGCTGGGGTAAACAGATGAAGCCAATGAGCCTATGGTTTTGGCGGTCCACCTTGTTGCAGTGATTGCAGTCTGAGAACGAGGTGATGGTTTTCTGGAAAATTTTAAGAATCCACAGCATTTTTTCTTCACATCTTGCATGCGACTACTTGAAGTAAAAATTTACGAGTATGATGAGAAAAAATAAAATATAAAATTACAAGAACTTGTTTGCAAAAAATCGTTTTTTTACAATTTTTTACTTTTACTTTATTCTTCTTCCTTAAGTTTTGAAAAATATTAACTATATGATAAAAAAGGTTAAAAGTATACTAGAGGTACTTTTTTCTTTCAAAAACAAGGTAATAATGCCAAAATAAATGCTTATGTTGAAAGCTGAAACATTAGTAGGTCCTTCAGAAGAATTTCGAAATGGGCAAAGTATCAGCTCTGCTTTAAAGAACTTGTGTTTTTTAAAAATTCTTTAATGCTTTTCCGATTTGACTGTCTAAAATAAGTAGAAAAATATGGCTTTTTATCAATTTAGCATGAAAGAGTTTAAAGAAATGGCAAAAAGGTAAAAATTCACGATTTTTCTATTCAATGGGGGGTACTCTATTCAAATGCAGATAAACAATATTTTTCTACATTTATCTAAGCGAAAGTTATACTTTTTAGAAAGAGTATGAATTAATCTTTACAATGATATATATTTTAGAAAAAACGAACGAGAAATAAAAAAGTTATTAGTGTTCAAACACAAAAACCGAACGTCAGATACCCTGTTCGGTTTGAAGATACCCTAGAATCATCGTTCGGTTTTGAGATAAAATCATCAATAACTTTTTTTCTACTTGTGCAATAAAGTAAAGCGAACATTCATTTGAAAGAAAAAAATGTTTTAAACAACTTCGGAGTAGTTTCATTTTATTACACATTAAACTTTTTTTGCTATCTATGAGAGAATGTCGAAAAATGACACTTTCATGTTCGGTTGATGAGATCTTACCCTATATAGCCTTATATAAGATATTAAAATATACATTCCCAGTTGTTTGAAATAAGACTCAAGAGAAATTGCACTTTGAGCCTTAAAATCGCACCTTGAAATTTGTCTCTGGCAAAAAAAACCAGTTTGTGATAGAGAAGACAAAGCATTGACAGCTAATTTTGTAATAAATAATAAAAGTTACTTATTACATGTTGCAATTTATCTGATGCACCCTATACTTAAATAGGCCTAGTAAAATAAGAACATAATTTGTCACAATTTCCTATAACTTTTATAATTGCAAAATCGCATATTCACATTTAATATATTATTGCCTTATTTTAATTAAATTGCAAACATTTCAATTTGTGTGCTAGAGTTCTAACATCCTATATTCATATTTGTAACTAAGTGAGTCTAGTAGAGTTGAGACAAGAGCCTAGTATTTTGTTTAACAACAAAAATCTTTTAATATTAATAAACCTGTGAAATTACTATCTATAACTATATTGATAATAAACAAGACAGTAGGCCTAGGCCTATGTCTAGTGTCAAATTCAGAGCTAGGCCTACAAATCCGAAACAAAATCAAAGTACTTACAACAGAAGATGAAAAGCAATAACACATTAAAAAGGCGTATGATTCTAAACGCAATTGAACTCATTTTGGAACTGAGCGGAGCCGGTCTTCCTTGCTAAACTTAAAAATGAGACGATTGGTAACAAATAAATTACCTAATAATATGGTTTGTTATGATTAAAACTTAATAAAAATGAAACGAAACTTTGCTGCCTAAAAATTGAATCGTTCAATTAATACTTTAGAAGCATGGGGCTAAGATAAAGAATGTTCGAGAACTTCTTTCTCAGAGTGCTGATACTGCTATGTATTATGACCGGATTTTTAGTTCTCGGTTCAGTTCCGAAATTTAAATTAATTCACTCCGGATTGCCTCTAAATAGTTAGTGTATAAACAAAGTAAAAACATTTCTGCTCCAATTGCACTTAAACAGCAAATAAAAAAGCATTGCCATTGCAATAAATATTTAAATTATATTATTTTTTGATGATAGTTTTACATTTTATTGTAATTTTTTCGTCAGTCATTTTAGCGCGCATATGAAACTTATGCATACGAAATTCAATAAGCACATTGCTTTCGAATTGCTTGGAGAATGCCTAAGGCAAAGGCAGTGGCGCAACCAGGTGGGGGCGGGGGCGGTCGCCCCCTCTTATAGGCGCGGAGACCCAAAAAATCAAAGAATCAGAGGGGGGACCAAGCGAATTTTCGCCAAAACAGAGCCACCCCTCCGACCCCTCTCCCGGGACTTTACCCTCCAGAATCCGCCCCCTCATAAAATTTCTGGTTGCACTACTGAACGAAAGTTTCCTTACACACCCTCTCTTCAATATAAATTTATAATTATATTATATTTCAATATAAAATTATAATATTTTACATATTATAATTTTAATTTTAATTTTAATTACATGTATATATAATAATATAATTAAAAAAGATATTTAATTTATCTGCACTTTCTTTGAAAATTTAATCTCATAAGAATAAAATATAAGCATAAAAGTCATGCTCAAATGTCTTTTGCTGAGCAAAACTGTCACTCTATAATGATGGTATGAAATATTTACGCGTAGATGAACTTTGTTTTAGTTTTTAGTTACTCTTAAGACTAGAAAAAAAATTACCTGGGACTAAATGAAGTATAATTTGTTTTAACTAATTGTTTTACTTAAATGAATAAAAAATATTACACTGTAAAAGTTAGCTCATAACAGCAACAACAACAACAAATTCTGCAGCTAGCAATCAAAGTCACAGAGCAGGGTGCTTCAGATGGCGCGCCGCAGAGCCTGAGAGCGGACGAAGTCCGCCCCGTTGGCAGTGTCGGGGCGCCCTGGCGTCGCGTACGTAGGAGGCAGTCCACGTATCAACGGGTTTGGGCCTGACCCCGCCTGAGCGGGCCCTGCAGAGTGAGCAACAGGACGTCCTGAACAGGTTGGCGTGTTGACAACCAGTCCGACGCTCAATGCCACCTTGACCAACCTGTCGATCTGGCGGGATGCCACCTTGAACGGACGAGGACAGGAGAGCGAGTTCGTCGGCGTAGCCAAGCAAATAATAATAAGGCGCTTTTCACCGTGGCGGCGACCGATGCGTCTGCGCAGCGCAGGAAGCCGTCGTTAGTCGAGGATACTGCGGTCCGAAGCACCCAGTGGCAGCAGCACGAAGAGAAACGGCGCCAAAGTGTCGCCATGCAGAACTCCTGATGAAGTGTCGAACTGATGATGATTTACATGTATGTAATCGCCCTACTAGTGAACCGTCTTCTCATGGGGGAAGGATCAGATCGTATGACTATGGATGGCTGCCAGCCGTCTATGACCAGACTATGACCGACAGATCGCCCTTCAGATTGTCCCGCCCATGCATATTGATAACAATTTTTGGTAGTGCTATATTAGAGACGCGGTAAGGACCCAAATGTGCCCCATCGATAGCTAAGGTGCAAATATTGATCATCGGGTTATTGCATGACCCACTGGCTGCCACCACTCTGTGACCTGGCGAACCTGGATCTACGGTATGACCAGACCTGGCGAGGCCGGAGCCCCGCCTGGGATGGGTATCAAGGGTTGGAGCTAGCGGCGAGCAGCATGCAGCCGAATAGCTATAATAGGAATCTGCTTGGGCACAAATCGGGAACTCCGGGATCATACAGACGGATTTTTATCAGGGGATCCTTTTAAGGCTGTGATGACATACGGTTCAGATTGCAAAAAGTACATGTAGTGTATAGAGAAAACGTAGAACAGCTATACATGTACATCTAGTTTGGATTGATCAATGGGTTCGGGCCTGGCTCCTCATATGAAAGGTTTTCCTCTCCACATGGAGCACCAGACCGCTGATGTGATGAACCACTGCTGGCCGCAGCGTGCGTCTGCGTCGTGGCATGTCAGGTCCGCTGATACGTCAGCAGACACAGAGTCAGCATCTCGGTCTTCAATATGCTGACAACGCTTGAACCCACCTCTTTCTGTGCTTTCAACAGACGAGAAAAAGAGGCTGAGGTCGCCAGCGTTGCCAAACAAGCTTAGGTGTTTTTTGCCGCTGTGGCGAACGATGCGTCTCCACAACAGATAAAAAAAGCAGGAAGAAATCTCTCCATTTCAGCATTCGAGGTGTGCCACGAAGCTCACAGATGTTCAATTGAAAAGATATTTTTGGTGTAAAGTCTACTCAGATGTTATATTGCAAAAATGCTTTTAGTTTAATTTTAAAAAGATTTTCCTCGCTGTAGTATGCATTTGATTTTTTGTTTATTTATTTTCGTGGAACTGAACGTGGAACTGAAAATCCGGTCATCTATGTATTGGTTTCCCGACAGACATTCAGACAGACATTCAGAAATTGTTCATTAAATGTTTAACAAAATTGTCTATTTATTACGCAAGATGCTGTGAATTTATAGAAACTTTTACGCATGTCTCTGCTTTAAAAAGACACCTCAGACACACACAAAGACGCTTCACAAGCTGAGATATTCCCTAGCAACTGTTGTTACGACGTTTCCCAATATACCGAATACTGTATATAGTAGTTTTTTGAGAAGCCGCTACATCGTCCCACTTTGGTCTTTCTGCATGAAATTTGCACAGCTGTTTTACGCATGTCTCTGCTTTAAAAAGACACCTCAGACACACACAAAGACGCTTCACAAGCTGAGATATTCCCTAGCAAATTCCCTAGCACCTCGTCCGATGACGTGCCACTCCAGCGTTCTTGCGATTGGGGTTCTACCTTCATTACAAAAGTAAGTTCTCTCTTGCACCCCTGCATCTTGCACGCAGCCCTTACTGTCCAGAAATTCGTAGATTTTTTTACTGTCCTCTGATAGTGCAGTGATACGGCTAATGCTTTTTGTATATTGTATCAGTTTGCATCTCTGCAGCTCACTTCTGCCGGCTGATTTCTTCTGTGATACATTGTGATGAGAGGTTCTCAGTAAGCAATTATGGCAATTAATTTATGGCAATTATGGCATATTGCACGAGGTGTCTCGTACTTGAAAATCTTGAAAGTCTAGTGCTTGTAGCCATTTATTGAAAAAAATTTAATGGAAAAAATTACATGTATGCATGTAATTACGTGCACAACATGCATCAAAAATGAGCAGAGCAATAAGCATGAATAAAGCACAAATTTATGTGGTTGCACAAAAATGGCGCACTGGTAGTCAGACACGAAGCCTGCGGAAAATCAGCCTTCAAAAATTTTTCCGTAGTTCGTGAGTGCCGAGTCCTTCTTCTCGCACTACAGTGGTCCTTGCCTATATAGCCATTCGTAGACGTCAGTCTCTCACAAAGCCAAAAAATATGCTTATATGCTTACTTCTTCCTTGGTAGGGAAACTCATTGAGATGATGACCAGGAACAAAGCCAAAATGCATATTGACAACCTCATGCCGAAAAAAAACTGTCAGATGAATTAAGTACCAAAATATGCTAGTGCTTATTGTACTCTTGCCAATATAAGATAGAGATATTGTAGTCAGCAGAGACAATTCATCCATATTGTCAAAATGAGCTTGTTAGTGAGAAAGATTATATACCAAAACAGGGTGCAGGCATATTCTGTGTTAGGCCTCTTGCGTAATGTACATGGCAAAATGACAACGAATGTACATAAAGAAAAACTGCCTCCTGTACAGTGTTAATATTGCTGATAGATCTGCCTAAAGTAAAGTGCTTCAGATCGGTAGAAGGCAAATACAAGTATAACGTACATTCCATGCCGGTGTCCAAATGCAAGTTAGATATGAGCATGCCTTCAGGCAACCGTTGCTAGGGAATATCTCAGCTTGTGAAGCGTCTTTGTGTGTGTCTGAGGTGTCTTTTTAAAGCAGAGACATGCGTAAAAGTTTCTATAAATTCACAGCATCTTGCGTAATAAATAGACAATTTTGTTAAACATTTAATGAACGATTTCTGAATGTCTGTCTGAATGTCTGTCGGGAAACCAATACATGATACTGCTCGCTTTAATTGAGTTTAAATATTTAATTTCTTTAATTTAAATTGCTGCCCGTAGTTTTTGTTTGCAAATAAGTAAAACTGTATTCAATTCAACAGAACTTAATTTAATTTGTGCGATACCGCTTCTTTAATTTAAGGAGTTTCCATAACGTGCTTGTGGTAGCAGTTGTTTTAATGAACACTTTCTTGAGCTTCGAATTTATCGATTTGTTCAGCTATAAACACAATTTAAACGTCCAATTATTTTTGTAGGTGTGCTGCTGTAAATTAGCAGCCTTCGTTGCCAACTCTTCCTTTGACCCTTAAATGATACTGTACTATTGTCTCTGGTTCTGATGATTATCCATACGCGATGATGCATCACATGTATACGTGTGTAGTACATATGCAGTGCTTAATTAAACAAATGGCGCGCAGTCTTTGCAACGAACTACTTGTAAACAGTGACTGCCTTTCGAACTTAAAATATAGCCCACTACATGTACACTCGAGCCTCCTAGACCAATTATGAGTTTTATGCATCTGGAGTGGAACCGGCGTTTTTCGATCACAATTACGAGCTACCTCGAGGCCATGCACGCACACAGAATAATTATGGTTTGCTTCGTAATATTATGGATCACTAGTCATGATTTTCTTATTCGTCGATGTATACACGTAACTGGTAATGTAAAAGCACATTACATGTATATTGTCGCTGACGTTGGATTGCTTTAGTACATGTAAGCCACTTACATGTACCTGAGATGGACAAAATGCGCTAAAATTATCAGAGGGGAGAGGATCATATACACTTTAGAAATTCAGTAGCTCTCATATAAATACGATCGAGGTAAAAAATTTTCTCTTTCCACTTCAGATGCTAATTGTATTGAACTCCTTATTCGCTTAGACAAGTTTGGAGAGGCCGGTAAGGAACGTGTACTCGTACATGTTTTTATATTGCCAGTGCGCCGTTTAGTATGCTCTAGATAATCCCGAACGCATATACGCTCGTATATATAGCGCTGCTGAATGGCCGGGGTTTCACCATAGACATATATTCACACGCCAATCCAATTCTTCTAGCGAACGTTTATAACGACTAATTTTGCCTGCCGAACGTTTGCCAGCGGTACGTTTGCCTGCCGACGTTTGCCAGCCGACGTTTGCCAGCCGACGTTTGCCAGCCGACGTTTGCCAGCCGACGACGACACAAAATTAATGGCTATTGCATATGTATGATTCATAACTCAAAGAGCATCGCGCTAACGCATGCAGTGGACGTGTGGAGCAGTACTGTGTGGTCAACTTATGGAGATGAAAGACAGAATTCATAATTTTAATGATGAGCAGGATTAGAGCAGCTATACCCTCGTGGTTAGGGAAGGGTTTGTACTGTATGGGGCGTTGCAAGCTGAATGTCTTTACTGTTAGCCATGCGTAGCAATGGGCCATCCTCAAGCGATATTTTAATGTAACACTGCATGGCCAGTTAGGGGAATATCACCCTTTGCCTTGCCCCCGAACGACTACAAAGTACTTATAAGTACTATAATCACTCTACAAACTATACAGAATCTAAGAACTTCAAGATGCTGAACTCCGGAGTTCAAGTCAAGCTGGCAATCATCCTTGCTGGCTCTGCAAGCTCCAGCTGCGATGCAAGACGCCTACAACCTGATCACCGGCTACTAGCTGTGAATCAGGAGCGACTTCATTGAGACTCCAGGTGGCTCAGGGACAAAGTATTTCTGTGCCGCTCTGTGCAGCCGCAACCGGCGCTGTCAGGCGTTCAGCCTGGCTGACGGTCCGTGTCAGCTGTTCGTGTTCGACAAGTGCAGCAAGTCGGTGAGGGACTGCGGCTGCTCCAGGAGAGGCCGCGTGTTTGTGAAGCAGCAGCCGGGACTCGAGGCGGGCGCGCTGTGTCCGTCTGGCTACGGAGACGACCTGTGCGGAGTGAAGTACAAGCTGCACTTTAACGCCGATCTCTGGTGGCCGAGCAGACGCCTGTGCGAGTCGGAGAGCGGTCTGGTGATCATGGCCGACGTGGTGGACGCCTCCGAGATGAGCCACGTGGACTCGATCTACGACAGCCGGGCGGGCGGCACCTCGTTCTGGCTGGGCTGCCTCCAGCCGGCTGGCAGCCCGGAGCCAGCAGGCGGCTGGTACTGGGTCGGCTGCAACATCTCCGTTGACGCCAGCCTGTGGGGCAGCGGAGAGCCCCAGGATCCGGAGAATACTATCGGAAGGTGGAACGGTCACGACAAGCTGTCCGACTTCAGAGACTACTCCGCTACCCCGCGAGCCGTCCTGTGCGAATGCTGGTCTCCCTTCGACTGACAAGCGCAGCTATAATAAAAACTCTCCTTTTAATCAGCTCCTTTTCGCACGGTGGCTCTGCCGGATCGCCCTCGCGTAAGGTATTGGGTTTCTCTGAACTTATAGTTAATTAACTCCAATAATACAATATTCAACCTATTAAACCTTTATTCATTGATTAACAAGCCTTAGCCTAATCTTCGAATACGTTGCTTTCGGGGCGTAAATCTAACAATTCTCAACTTTAAGCAAGCTCTGAAAACAAACGGTCCGTAATATGCTATACGCTGGTGGCAGCACTTGCACTACCCTACTTATACATGTAGTATCAATTAGAGAATATCGAAGTACAATGAATTCGGTGTCAACAACCGCGCCAAATTTAAGACCGCTCGACTACGACTTCATCTACCCGCCGGAATTGAGGACCCAGTAGAATCAACGAGTTTTACTCGGCGAGATTTCCGGTTTGAAACGCGCGAACTCAAACGCAGGCGGCAATTCAAAATTCTGAAATCGCAGGGCCCGAAGTTTAAAGTAAATATTTTAAACGCAAAGCCTGATAGATTCTCTGTCGTCTGTGCTTTAACTATTTTTTAAATTTACCCTCTGTACTAAAATATCAACGAGAAATGTTTCTACTGCAGATGTTCTGTAGGAAGTTGCGCGAGTATAATTTTATAATTTTGTTTTTCCGCTGACGGACAGGTGACGATCGGCTTCCGCGCTATCAGCAGTTTGTCTACTTCGGCGGTCCTGGTGCCTGACGTTCGCCAGGATCTGTGACGCATCGCCGTGGACTTACCCCTGGGCTGCCTTTCGTTCCGTGAGGGCTGTCCTGCAGTCCGAGGCCCTGCCTGCCCGCCAGAAGGCGGCGTTGTTCCAGGCGGTGATCGAGACCGTCCTGTACGTTGTACAACGCCGAGACCTGGACGCTGACGGATTCGCTCTGAAACAGCAGGTCGATGCGGCGCACGCTGGCCTGCTGCGCGCCGACTTCAAGATCGGCTACGAGCCGGTCACCAATGCGGCACTCTATCTGATGTGTTCCTTATTACCAGACTTTCTCTGTAATCAAGGAACAATCACTTCTAGCTCAGTAGCTAGGCAACCCAGTAAGTCAACTGCAGGTACTCAATTACCTTGAATCCGGGTGGGCTGTTCTTTTCCTAGAGTAGTTCTCGCAATAGGTCTCTCAGTGGATCCGTAGGTCTCGTTTATCTTCCGGAAGACTCTGTTGCTCTGGTCGGATTTCTTCTTTGTTTCTCACCGGCCGGTATCTGTCGTTCGGACCAATGGGAAGCTTCCAATTACAATTGGTACCCTGCGCCAACTGCGGTTCAATATAATTGCCTCCTTCTTCTAGCAGTGCCTCTATGTACTCTAGGTCTAGCTCCGGTATTCTCTAGCAGATCTTCTAAGATCTACTAGGGTAGTCCTTCGGGCGACTACAACCTATGGAGTCTCAAATGGACTCAAGAGTCTCAACAGACTCTAACACTATATCACAAGTGAGTCGACTCAACAACAACGGGCGCAAATAAGGAAGGCTTACCGCAAGTCACTCGACCGAGTCTAGAGTTGATCTAGGAAGTCTTGGCTAAAGCTTCCTCTTCGGAGCTCCTTCTCCTTCCGGAGACCGGTTTCTTGGCTCCGGGTCCACTTCGGACCACTTGTATTTATAGGCAAATGAACTTCTCTCGAGGTCGTCCATCACTTTTTCGTAAATGTCAAAGGGTCACGATTCGGTGGCTGTCAAGCATGACAGGGTAGAAAGTTGCGCAACTAGTCTACTTTAAAAGCGCATGATTGGTTACCGTAGCTGGTAGCCTTCGATTGGTTCATCCGGGTGCAAACCGGGTGCAAGCCAAATGATGAATCGCAGGTGGGTTTGAACTGACAATTGTATGTTACGCATGATTGGTCGGTTGCCAAAAAGCATGACCGACTTTTCTCTCTTTTGATTGGTTGATTAAAATATATGTATGGTTCAGTGCATATCTTTATACATGCTACTTAGTATACTACTGAATAAAATGTGTGAGTAGTACATTAACACTTTTTATGTCTTCTCTTACGGGAGGTAGAACACTCTACATATCCCCTCTCCCGTCCCAGCGAATGGTTGCGCCATCGGTGACTCAGCTGCAGGCCATTTCATCCGAGCCGAGTCCTATACTGCCCACAGCCGGGTCTGGAGGTGCTGCTGCTGACGCTGCTGACGTTTCGTCGACTGCCTGCTGGCTGATGCCGGCGTTTGCGCCCCGGCCTTGAAATGTGCTTTAAGACATTGTCTGTGACATTGACACTGGCTGAGAATGTATTTTGTTGTTGTAGTTATTGTCGTTGTTTTCCGCTTTAGTGCCTCTTTTTAAAGTGTGCAAGACGAACGTGCGTTCCGAGTCACTGCAAGATAGGCAATGTAATGCACGAGCTAGCACTGCGTCGTGATTTCAAGGCTCCACTTGGTGAAATATTGTGAAAAGATGAGTCCCCGTTAGTAAACTTAGGTCAAAGCTTAGAGACCCATGACTCTGTTTTTTCCAAGTGGAAATGGCCGCATTACTTGTATTATACGTTGTGTTGAAGTCGGCGAAAGCATTAAGACACATTAAATATATAGACCATAGTCTATGGTTCAAACTCATCCAGATAGAATGAACCTATTCAACAAGTAAATTGCTGCAAAATCATCTCTAAACTCGTATAAGATCTGCCCGGCTGACTTCATCAGCAATTTCTGTAGCCAACTGTTCAACAGCAGCAGACATGTCTCGCTACCGCGGTTTCACAGTCTCTTTAATTCCATTGGCGCCGGCAAAATCGCTGCGCAAGTACCTGGTGCTCGCCTAGCCAGAGATGCTCACTCCGCGGCTCAACCAGGCCAACGTCAACATGGTCGAGGCAAGTGCCAGTGCCAGATTGTCATCAACACTCGCGGCCGTGTTTCGCAAGGCGCGCCATCGGTACCTGGGTGAAATTCCAACTGCTCCAGGTGATCGCACTAGCAACGCTAAGCATGTGCAGGCTAAGCGTCCTGCTAGAGGCCTCCTACCCGGCAATACGGTTCTTGAGGAGTACAAAGACACAGCCAAATCGCAATCCAATGCAACGAGTTTTGTGCCCGACAACAAAGACCTAGTGTTCAACTTCCATCGCAATGGCATCATGCACTACAAGTACGGCGAGGTGGAAGACCTCTACACGCCGGGAGCGCCTCTGGTTGACAAGAAGACTCTAAGAAGATTGTACCGCCGTTGGAAGATCACGAAACGGAGCACCGGCGTCGCGCTGCCCAGTAGAACTTCCCGCTGCAACGCCGGCTGAATATGATCGGCCTGCTGGACATGCTGCTGCTGGGCGCCGAGTACACGGCGAAAACGGTGGACGGCAACAAGAACAATCCGGAGAATTTGAACAAACGCGAGGTTGACACGCACCCGATGCGCGAAACGCGCCGCCGCTGTTTGCCGGACGCTCTGACCCGACAGACGGTCGCCGCCGCCCTACTTCGCATTTATCTGAGGACGGAAAGTGCGTGTGTCATCCGTTTCTGTAACGAATATGAAAAGTCGAGTAACGATGCTTCGAGCTAAACAATATTGTACGATAAGCTTTTTCCTGTTATGCTGAGTTCGCTATCTCAGGATGTTGTTTTTTGGTTTTTCAAAAAAACACAACTATCCAATTCTTTACTTTGAACTTTGATGCATTTTTTTTCGGCAGTCGCACAAGAAACTTCTTCTGGTGGATTCTTATCAAATTCTGGTTTATTTTTTTTTTCTTATCAAATTCTGGTTTATTTTTTTTTTCAAAACGTGCGAATAACAGCTAGTACCTATGTTGGAATTGTGAAGTTGAGACAGCAGAATGTCAATGCAGATAAACTGTAACTTCAGAAATAAAACAGCAAAGATGAACTGCTCTGTAAATGTAAAAGTTATCAGCGTTGGGACTTTTTTCCTTTAAATGCATGAAAATTTGGCGTTGAAGTATCTATATTTAATTAGAAAATTGCCAGAAAATTTGTTTTTATAGAGAAAGAGCAAAAACAACAACAGCAACAACAACCACGACCACAACAACAACAAAAAGCACAACAACAACAACAAGGCACAACAATAACAATCAAATAGCCAGGGACTACTTAAACTACTTAGTTAGTTAGTTAGTTTGTTAGTTTAAGTAGTCCCTGCAAACAGCAAAAACCACAACATGCACAACAACAACAACCAAACAACAACCTCAACGACAATAGGAACAAAAACAACACCAACAACAATCACAACTATAGAACAATACCAACAACAACAAACACAACGACAAAACAGCAACAACAACAACCAGAACAATAACAACAACAACAACAAAACAACAACAACACCAACAAGAACACAACCAAACAAACAAAACAACAATAGGAACAATAACAACAACAACAACAAAACAACAACAACACCAACAACAATCACAACCAAGAACAAGCAAAACAACAACAACAACAACATCAACCAAGCGCAATTAAAAACGCTCTTTAATAAAGATATCTCTGAACAGCTGAAGTAAGGACGCTTTACACTTTTCTAAGTTTCTCAGAAATGAGCTAGAGGTCGGAGTTTGCAAACCGGAAGTCCTCCAAGTGCATAGGTGCGTGAATTAGCGATGTCAGGAAGGCGGGCTTCGCATCAGGCTATCTTTTTTCAACATCGCCTTGTCTCTGCTTCTTTCTAGTCTCGCATTTTCTCTCGTTCCAGTTTCAACTCCGCGTCCAGCAGGTCCTCATGTTTATAGAGATTGTAGCTCTGCCGTTTGCCGCTAGGCGAATACCCAATGATGCCGTCAATGGTTGACAAAATGCCTGAAGCGACATCCGTCACAGACGATTTACTAGTGGCGTCAACCATGAACACGCTTCTATTTTTCATCTTTTTCATCAGCAGAGCAAACGGCACAGAGTCCTTCTTGCGC
This sequence comes from Macrostomum lignano, assembly GCA_002269645.1. Classification (NCBI taxonomy): domain Eukaryota; kingdom Metazoa; phylum Platyhelminthes; family Macrostomidae; genus Macrostomum; species Macrostomum lignano. The sequence continues at coordinate 284 of NIVC01002085.1, read as the reverse complement.
TGTTCCAGCCAGTCTTGAAATTTTGTCTGATCACCGCCAAGACAGTCGCCGTGGGTGAACACCAGCACTAGGAATGTCCAGAAACTTTCAACCAAACAGTTTTTTAAGATGCTCAACGAAAGCTCGTCGTCAGTTGAGTAGGGCTTGTCCAGTCTGAGGACTAGCAGGAATGCGCTAACGCCATCGTTGCTCGACGATACAGCCGGCTTGAGCAGCTCTAGTTGAGGCTCCTGGCGCTCGGTGTGTCAGTCACTGTGAGCTTGCGACCTTTTGAGAACTCCCTG
>NIVC01002084.1:17500-54502 GCA_002269645.1 Macrostomum lignano | reverse complement strand
AGTCAAATATTAACAGAGTTTAATAGTTATACTGCTGTTTTTCTTGGAATTCCGAACCGATTCTGGTTCTGGAATTGGTAATATGAAAAGGCCCTGTTTCGTCATCGTCCTCAGTGAGCCTTTCATATTGCTTGTTCTGGTTGCAGAACCAGAACCAATTTGTGATGTGAAGTATAACTTTTGTCTCCATAACTAGAGGGAGATACGTGCTATAAAGTTTTTATTATTGAATGACAATCGCCAAGAAGAAAGTGAAAAATTTTGCTAAGTGAGGTTGTTAAGTCAGTCAAACATTCAACAAAATTAAATAGGCCTAGTTACTGCTGTTTTTCTTGGAAGATCCGAACCGATTCTGATTCTGGAATTGGTAATATGAAAAGCCTCAGTGTATTGTGATTGGATTTAGCATATCTGTTTCGGATTTTTTACTTGTTAAATAAAAGCAATAGATTAGATAATGATAATAATCCTTTTTAAAACAAGCAGTAGGACGTTGCTATCCCTACTTGCCAATTTTTTCTTTTTTATTTGCTTAAAAACTGTGAGCCTAGTAAATAAAATGGCGTACAAGTAGGTAGGGCCAGGGGTAAGGTAGCATATATCCGTAATAAAAATTGTGCTGGAAGTGAAAAAGATTTTTTTTAATTTTTTGCATAATTAGATAAATAAGACGATTAACTAGGCCTATGCACATCTTATTGTGTGCTAAGTCCTCGCAATCTAATTAAATTAGGCCCCCTAGATTTTTAAATAAAATAAATGCTAGATAATTTGCCAAAAACCTTTTTGCCAAAAGTCAATATGTCTGCTAGACTATTCCTCTGCCCTAGGCAATTGGCCAGTGGACTATTATTCATCTGTCAGTGCTAAATAGTGGATGTAGTAGGCCTTAACCAACTTAGGTTAGGTTTCTACTATTCAAGACATAGTGACAAGATGCTTTGACAATAGTTGTTTGAGCAATAAGTCATATTGGCAACAGAGTACAGACATTGTAGTAACTTATAGCAAGCAAAGGCCTAGTAAGTAGAGTTCCTAACTTTTTTTTAGTCATTTATGTCACTCATTAAGTTTGGCATAACGCATAAGCAACTAGCAAATATCGTATTTTACCAAACAATAGGCCTATCCCCAAAATAATGGCACATTCAACTTGAACTTATTATATTATATTGCTGCTCTGAGATATTTATAATTCTACATTTATATGACAAATATATAACATATGTACATGTATATATGCATTTCACAAACAAATTCTGAAAAAGTATGTACTTTTAAGTCAACTTTTTCTTTATTTTAAAAAATTCTAGAATATAAGTGAATAATTAAAAAACATTTTAGGATCTTATTGCTTATTAGTGCAGCATGTCTTGAAAATTTTAAAACTTTTCAATTTGGACCATTCTTTTGCCTGTAGATGGATAGCTAGCAAAGGCAAACAATTAGTCTGGTCCAATACCCATTTGTCAAATGCTTTTTTTGCCAAAAATCAATTCACTAAAAACTTGATTGGTAGGCCTAATGTGCTAAAGGTCCTAAAAGTTCTATTAATTAGTTTTCATTGCTAAGAATTATTTTAATTCATGATTGATTAGGCACTACAGAATTCTTATTTTTGCTAAAATGCAATTTTTATAAGAAATATAAAGACAATATATAGTTTCTTGTGCAACATCTTGTCACTTATATAGGCTATAGTAGGTGAACCAATATATATCAACAGACACTTGCACAAATACTTAAATTGTTAAAACTTAAATTAAAATTCGACAATCCTAAAATATAAACATTCTTTAAGGATTGTTTGTTGCTGGATTTGTCCTATTGCCGGATTGACTAAATAGCAGCTATGCACAGGGTAAAGGGATTTCCAGATTATTAAACAGCAATTTAAAAAAAAACAAGTAAACATATATTAGATATCATAAATATACATTGTTTGCTGTTTATTTTAAAGATGCCTAAAATTGTGATAATTGAACATTAATTACAATTGAGTTAACTAAACTGGGAAATTATTGCAAATTAATTGGCAATGGCAATTGATTGTCAATCTTGATAAAAAAAATATATTTAAATTTCAATCTCAACAAGCAGATTATAATTAGATTACAATTGTGACAATTACAATTTAATTGGCAATCAAATTTTAACTTGCTTAAGTAATTCTGCTTGTAATTTTTCTTTTTATCTTGCTGTTACTAGTAATATATACAAGTAATTATGAATTGGCTGTCTTATACCGATTTGAACTATGGCTCATTCCATATAAGATGGACATATTTGGAAAATAGAAAAAAGTCAATATTTTTGCTTGCCATTGCCTAATTAGCCTATTTTTTTACCAAATGTTTATATTGTGCAATATATACAATCTAAGAATAAAGGAATGGTAAAATGTTGGATTAGTATGTTATCAATTGGCAAAAAGTCATTTTTGTAAAAATTTGGACATTTTTCGAAGCAAAAGACATCATTAAGATTTTGTACCTTTTAAAAACAAATAGAAAGCTTTTGAAGGTTGAAACAAACTATAGATAAAAGTATAGTACTTGCATCATCAGATAAAAGCATTGGTGACCAAATAATCTATTATATTTTTAATGTATTAGTACCTCAAAGTTACTGAATTGACAGAAAAAAATATGTTACGACCATAATGTTACGACCATAAGGCTGCCTTTTCTTTTGTATCTTTGTTGCCTTTTGAGTTTATATATTCTAATAAAAAGAGTATGATTTCTAAAGATGTTCTTAGTCAAATTTTAAAAATGTAATTGCAAAATATCAAAAATGAAAAATGTTATAAGACTTTTACCTTTTAGTTTCTATATGTCAAAAATCCTGTCGTTACGACCATAAGTGTCATTTAAGGTTTAATAGCATCTATACTAATGATGATATCTATATGAAACTCTATACATATATTCTAGACAAAATAATCTTTCATTTAAAATATTGGCTTAGTATATTCTATTATTAGATTTCATTTTATAAGTAAAAATAACCTGTCATGTTACGACCATGCTTATATGGAATGAGCCCTATACTGCTTTGTGCGCTTGGCTGCTCAATTTTAGCTTACCATTGTAGACCCTCCCCCTGCACTGAACTGATCGATTTCTATTTATGCATATAGTACTTCTTCGCAATGTACATTGTTCGTCCTAACTATATGTACTCAGTTCTATAATACAATATAAAGGACCAAAACATCAGTTTAGAAACGCTGTCTACAACTTGCAGCTCAAGCCAATTCAATCACTTTGTCTCAATCTCAATTCATCACAGTAATATACTGCATTGATTTATGTTTTATAGAATACATGGTTTATGGATTTTCCTTATGCATATAAATACATGCTTGCCTATTAGAAAATAACAAACAAGTTTAAAAAACAAAACTAATTTATGCCAATTGCAACAATTTATGATTGCTTTTTTGCATTTAGTAGGCCTATATGTAAAAAAGTATATGTTACATATAGTATATTTACTGAAATATATTACACTATCACAAAGCAATAGGCCTGAGGCAAGTGTGCTACCATAGCTAACTAAGTTAAATTACATTTATAGGTGAGGTAAAATCTTATAGGGCCAGGCTTACATGCCACCTCTATCTGATCTATAGTCTATACAATAGGCCCACTGTAAAAACTTCACTTAGTTTGTGTGGCAGAGAGATGCTTATGTGATAGCATGATAAAATCATTTATAAATGTATTTGTCAAAATAGTATTTTAACTGATCAATAATTTTGGAACTGCAAAATGACATATTAGATTAGTCACGTGCACATATGCACAAAAGAACAAGCAAAGGAGAGTTAGAGCACAATGGTAAAGTGTACGCAGCAACCCCCTTAGCACCCCACACAATACAAGCCAAGTCACTACACCAACTCTATGATATAGATATATACTGATATACTATATATATAATATATAAAAATTCATAATCAAGTTGTAATCTGTACAATTTAATATTCTAAGTATTCTACTGTAAGTGGAAAGTAAAACATTTGACTAGAATTGCAATAATTACAAGTGACTTGCAAAAGCAAATTGCAATTTAACTAATTTTTGGGAAATAAAATTGTAATTATTGAAATTATTTCAATTTTATTGCAATATTCCCAATTTCATTCCAATCTGGATGTCTTGGGTTTACTCTTATATTTTTGCATTGTTTATTTGTTAAAAAAACAACTTTTGCAAAACAAACTCATTTTGGTGAATCATAATTTAGCAAATTAACTTTTGGCAAATTGACTTGTTACTGAGGATGGGGGTTTTGTTGTCAGTTGGTTTGTTTTGCCACATACTGCTTTTTGGGCCATTCAAATTGGTGTGATTCCTGACAATTCAAAAACTTGGGCAAAAATCTTGGGTGCAAATAATGGGGAGCTCCAGCTGTTGCATTCCTCAGGTTCAGTGGGAGGGTAACTGTGGTTGTGGCTGAGTGGTCTAGTATTGCTATTTGGATGAGGAGTATAGCCAAGTATAGCCAATATAAGGAAACTTAAAATAGACTAATTTGCTAAGTGTGTTATTGTAAGTAGTAGTTTGCTGTAAGTACTGCTGTAATTAAATTAAAAAAGTTAAATTGGCAGTTATTAATCAGATTTGCTATTAGATATAGTTATTATTGTTGTTTTGGTGGTTAAGCAAGGTTACTTGATAAGCAAATGCTAAATTGGCAAATTGGGAAGAGCTAGTCAGGTCTGGGATTTCAGTTTTATACATAGGGTCCCCTTGTATCTTGAAGTCTGGAATGGGGCTGCAAAAGAGTCTGCTAGGGTCCTAAACAAGAGTTGGGTGGTTCCAAAACAAGAGGGGCAATTCCAAACAAGAGTCTAGCTGGGAGAGAAGAGTGCAAACTCTTAAATGAGCTCTCATGAGCCACTAAGAGGAAATGGGTTACCCTGGGTAAGAAGAGCATGATGTGCAATAGAAAATGATCAGGTACATTGGGTGGTGACAAGTAAATACTGGGTGTACCCTACTACTTACACAATAAAACAAAAGTTATAAGGAGTGGGAGCCCAAAATACACTAAGAAAAAAAGGGGATTTCCACATAGAGAAATGATGTCAGCATGTATAATGTTAATTTGGTGAGTAAAATCCACATAGAGGAAAATAAAATTACATTTGGTGGGACTAGTAGAGGCCATGCCTACTAAATCCCCTGCAAGCCAACAAAAAATTTAAAAAGTCCTAAATACAATGGCTAGTATCTTACTTAGCGCTTGTCCTAGCAGCAGGCTATGCCATGTTGCTGTGGGGGCCTTAGCCAGTTGGTGGGTGGTACAGCTAGAGCCCACTTGGCAGGCCTGCAGGGTTGCATGTAGCAAGGCCAGCGGCAGGCTATCAGGTGCCAGGCATGCCCCGGCATGCCACAAGAAGGCATTGGCTATTGGCCACTGGGTGCCCTGGATCTAGCCAGCGCAAGTGGTTACTATCCGGCAGACAGTCTCAACTGCCAGCTGGTGGACTGCCATAGTAGCTTGGACAACCTTCTGGGTCCAGACTGGGTCTTTCCGCAAGTTGCCAGTGGTGGCTGCCACATTTAGCATCTCAAAGCAACTAGGTGGGGAGGCACTGCACCTCTGTCATCTTGGCCTTGGACAGGGTTAGCATGCCCTAGCACAAAAAACTGGCCCAGACTTGCTTGAGACCACCAAGACTCCAATTTAGAATCAATGATAATCTTCTAGCAACCCTGAAAATGCTACTTAACAATTAGAAAAAAAGACACCAAGACAACAAATGGCTGCAATTTGATAAATGGACCAACGCACAAAACTTTAAATGACTTGATTGCATGTAATGCCTTTGTGCTACAATAAAAATTCATAATAAGTGTTGTAGCACTGGTTCCTACACAATAAGAAATCCCACTAATGCCACCAAAGTTGTCAGGGGTAACTTCTATCTTACTGTAAAGCCACTAAAGTTGTACTAAATCCTATTGTCCTAATTTTTAATTTTTAATACTATTCTGGTAGCATTCTGGTAGCATTCTTAGTAGATTTGGCCTAAATTGTCTTACTGGTAACTAAGCGCCCATCCACCATTTTGCACCAGTGGTGACTTCAACTGGTGGGTTATGTGATCCAGGCTGAGGGCTACTGCCCCCAACCTGTTCAAGAGGTCACTGCTGCTCACCTTGCAGGGTCCATTCAGGCAGGGTCAGGCCCAAACCCATCGATATGTGGACTGCCTGCTGTGCAATGCTAGGGCGCCCAACACTGCCTATGGAGCTGACTTTGTTTGCTCCTAGGCTCTGCAGCGCGCCATCTGATGCACCCTGCTCTAACTTTGCATGCAGGGTTGTGTATTTTGTTGTTGTTGTTGTTGGTAACTATATATACAATCCTCTTGTCTAGGCATTACCGAGATTAGAGGGTCACAGCACTTACTCTTAGTACTCCCTTTTGCATGAAATCATTGCTCCCAATTTTCTAACAATCTTCTTTGCAACACTCTTAGAACTCTTTATCTATACCATAGTATTGTTTTAATATATTATAATAGCAATCTAATGTATAGTATTGGGCACCAGTCTGTTAATAAGTGTTAATAAGCATTAAGACTAAGAGTTTTTATTAACATTAACAGGCTGCCATAAAGATTTTTGCATCAAGTTTTGTGAGTTAATGAAAACTTCATTTTTAACTTTTATGACAATGTCAATTTGATCAAAGAAGCAAACAAAAAAAAACAAAAATATAAGTCTACGAGCATAACAAGAAATTATAACACTACAAATATTTTCACATTTACCTAAGTGCCTAATAAGTGCTTTGTTTTTCACTATAAAAATTTGTTATTGCTTTTAATAGGAAGTAGACCTAATGTTCATATTTTTTATTTTAGTTTTTCTTATAGCTTTATTTATGTTTATCAAGCTTTTGTTTAAAAAATTAGGGTTTCTATGTTATTTTTTCTATGTATAATTATATATGTCCTATATCTAAAAACCTTAAAAATATCTTAATAATGTGAAATTTAATGAATCTGACATATATGATCATTTTAGCTGAATTTACCAAATTATGTAACAGAGATGGTAAAATATATTTATAAAACCAATGGATTAAGCTGTGCAATGCATTTTTTTATTTTTAAATATAGGACATTGACATTTATATTTAACCACATAACTTCAACCTGCTATGGCATAGCTAAGTTGTATCACAACACATTTGCAAAAGTTGAGAGACTTTACCTGCACTCTCAAAAGTGAAAATCATAATCATAGACTAAATCTTCTGTTCTGTGATGGCAACTTTTCAATGTTGATAAATATGTAAGATTTAATATGTAAGATATTTAATAAAACAAAGTCCTAATTTTCTAAATAAATAGCTGTACAAAAATCGATAAAACTATATGTATAAGAAAGAAAAAACATATCAAAAGACAAGAATTGGATCTACCTCCTAATGAAAGCAATAACAATTACAAACTGAAAAAATTCTTATCTGCATTACTAAATTTAAAAAAAACTGCCTTTGCAATTTTCCAAAAAGCATAGTTTCCTACTCTTCTACTTGAGTAGTTCTTGGTGCAAAACAAGAGCAAAGGCCATCTTTGTTACAGAAAAGGTGTCCCTAATGTATGCAGTATACAACTTTAGCAAATTTGTTTTAAAACACTAATTATTTATTAATCTAACTTGAATTTTCAAATATTTATTTTTACTCGTAGGATGTGGGTCCTGGTTCTATAGTTAAAATAAATTAAGTTAATTATTATTGTAATAAAATATAACTTTGTTATAATCCCCTACTACACTTATATTTAACTTCAGTATGCCACTATTTTCAAATTTCAAAAGTGAAAATCGATTATTTTCAGGCCGAGTCAACAGTACCAATAAATTCTAACAATGGCACTAACAAAATGAGAAGGCAATTAGTGGCTAATATGCCAATTCTGCAGTTTGATGGTGAGTAGTTAAGTTCTTGCCTAAAATTTTATATTTTATATAGTAACTATGGTAATTAGTTGTAAATTACTGTGTTATAATTTTGCTGTCACTCCTAACTGATTTGAAGATCCACTGGAGCGCCCAGCGGGTACTCTGCTGTCATCAGCGAGCGGTCGTACACTAGATGACAATGCCACTTTTGCATTGGCCACCCCTGGCTCCGCTGAAAGCTCCGCCTCAGTGGATCCAACATCAGCTGTCAGTATTAGACATCAAGGCGATGGCAAAATCGATCAGGATAATTATCGATTATTAACGCTATGCTCTGTAGCTATTAAGCATATTTGCCGACTGTCTAGCAGTAACGACTATGAAGCTGATGTCAAATTTCAGAGTGAGTGTTACCTTGTGTTCTATCCATCTGTTTTTGTCTAAAAGTTACGTCATGGCACTGGCAGAATAGGGATTGCAAACAGGTAGAAGCGCGCCAATACTGTACGCCCTACTGTTAGTAAGAGAAATGGACTTTACAAGTATTTTTTCCATCAAATAACCCAATTTCAGCCGTATTTCGCATGCTACGCGCTAACGGCATACTTCGCTGGAAGACTAAGGCTATGAAGAATTTTCTAACCGTAAATCCGCTTTTTGAAAGTGCGTTTGCCCGATTGTTTGAACAGACTACTGTCGGGGTGTTGGTAAGTAGTAGTATCGTATTTTTTGTTTGAACGAAACTTAAGAAATTGTACTGTATTTTAATACTTAAATTTTATCTTTTTGTTTCTTTTTCAGTCTTCCCAGTGCTCAATAGTTATACCGAAACTCAACTGCGATGACGTTCCTCGAAGACTTTCGTAAGCCTCTTGTTGATTTTCTTATTGATTTTTTATCAAAAAAAACTTTTTTGACGATCTAAACGGCGCTAAATTTGCGCTTAGCGTCTCCTATGGCGCTAGATTGGCGCTTATAGTCACCTATGGCGCTAGATTGGCGCTTATAGTCACCTATGGCGCTAGATTGGTGCTTTAAGTCACCTATGGCGCTAGATTGGCGCTTAAAGTCTCGCCAGTGGCGCTAGATTGGCGCTTAGAGTCTCACGTGGCGCTAGATTGGCGCTTATAGTCACCTATGGCGCTAGATTGGCGCTTATAGTCACCTATGGCGCTAGATTGGCGCTTATAGTCACCTATGGCGCTAGATTGGCGCTTAAAGTCTCGCCAGTGGCGCTAGATTGGCGCTTAGAGTCTCACGTGGCGCTAGATTGGCGCTTATAGTCACCTATGGCGCTAGATTGGCGCTTATAGTCACCTATGGCGCTAGATTGGCGCTTAAAGTCTCGCCAGTGGCGCTAGATTGGCGCTTAGAGTCTCACGTGGCGCTAGATTGGCGCTTATAGTCACCTATGGCGCTAGATTGGCGCTTAAAGTCTCGCCAATGGCGCATAGATTGGCGCTTAGAGTCTCTTCTGTGGCGCTAGATTGGCGCTTAAAGTCTCGTTTATGGTGCTAGATTGGCCGCTTAGAGTCTCGAGTCTGTGGCGCTAGATTGGCCCAACAACTTTACTGTTTTTGCCTCCCTATGCCAGTGTATTACTAATAGTAGTTAATTATTATTGCATAAAATTTATTCAGACTGGACAACACTCCTAACTGGTATCAGAGCAACTTTGAAGAGCAAGCTCGATTGGGCAGTGGCGCTTTCGGTGTCGTCCATCGAGCGAAGAACCTCACCGATGGCGGTCTCTATGCTATTAAGAAAATTCGCCTTCGACGGCTTGATCTAACTGAGCTGCATCGAGTTCATCGAGAGGTGGCCACGCTTTGTCGATTAGATCATCGCAATATTGTTCGATATCACGCTTCTTGGACTGAGATACTGCCTAAGTGAGTTAGTTTGCTGTCAGAAACTCTCAATAACTCTCACTCACAAAAAATCCCCATTTTGACCTATAAAAGAGAAATCACCATGTTGACCCACTCTTAAATGTCCCCATCTTGACACACGCACAGATAATGTATCCCCATCTTGACCCACTCTCAGATATCCCCATCTTGACCCACTCTCAGATATTCCCATCTTGTCTTGACCCACTCTCAGATATTCCCATCTTGTCTTGACCCACTCTCAGATATTCCCATCTTGTCTTGACCCACTCTCAGATATTCCCATCTTGTCTTGACCCACTCTCAGATATCCCCATCTTGACCCATCAATGAGAAATCCTCATCTTGACCCACAATTAAAAAATTCTAATCTTGACCCACAATTAAAAATCCCCATCTTGACCCGCAATTAAAAATCCCATCTTGACCCACAATTAAAAATTCCAATCTTGACCCACAATTATAAAATTCCCATCTTGACCCACAATTAAAAATCCCATCCTGACCCACCCCAGAGGCGCAGCCTTCGGCGCCCGAGTGACCAGTCTGAGCGAGAGCGAACGCGAAGCCAGAGGCGATTCGCTGCCATCAGAAACGTCTTCGTCTTCGACTTCAACGTCCATATCGTCTTCGAAGTCTTCTTCGGCGACTAATTCTGCTAAAATGGAGCAATCCGACTCCATGATTGTGTTTCGCAACGATGAGGCCGAAGAAAAAAGTCGGATGAAGGATGCTGGGAAACCATTGGGAAATTATCAGGATAGCGAAGCTTGTCTTAGTGGAGAAGAACAGTTTGATAAAGATCTGTAAGTTTGACGTCTTTGACGTTTATCTTTCTTTTTATTTTACCATTCTTTATCTCCTTTTTTCTTATAAAATTTTAGGTCGCTAAAAATTGGCACCTCCGCCATTAATTGGCAACTTCGCTCCAATGGTGGCTGGACAGCAGAACTGGCTGAGAGCTGGCAACAGCTGGGCTCGGATTCGGAACTGGCTTCGGCTCCTGTACCGAGTTACAAGTAGATGAGATAGGATTTAACAGTATTTAAAATCTTGAAGAATCTTTGGTTGCTGGATCCTTCACCCAGCCTTCCAGATCCTCAGTTGCTGGGTCATCAGCCTCCCAGATCCTCAGTTGCTGGGTCATCAGCCTCCTAGATCCTCAGTTGCTTGGCCAGCTTCCCAGATCCTCAGTTGCTGGGTCATCAGCCTCCCGGATCCTCAGTTGCTTGGCCAGCTTCACAGATCCTCAGTTGCTGGGCCAGCTTCCCAGATCCTCAGTTGCTTGGCCAGCTTCCCAGATCCTCAGTTGCTTGGCCAACTTCCCAGCCTCCCAGATCCTCAGTTGCTTAGCCAGCCTTCCAGATCCTCAGTTGCTTGGCCAGCTTCTCAGATCCTCAGTTGCTGAGCCAGCCTTCCAGTTCCTTAGTCCCTGGATGGAGCTGAGTCGATGGGATATCGCTAAATCCCACAGTCACCAGAGCTTTAAGAAACTATTAACTGCATTTCAACCGCACCGCTAGGCGTGTGCTGTCCCTCGAAGAGGCTTCATCATCTGCCATAGACGGTAACCATCGCAACGGCGGCAATGCCAGACGGCCAGCATCCAAGAAGCGGCATCACCAGCTGATGCCGCTGTCGCATCGCGCTCCGCTCAACCGTATGATGACTCTGCGCAGTAGCGAACTGGTGCTCTTCATCCAGATGCAGCTGTGCGACACCAACCTGCAGGCTCACCTCGATCGGAGAAATTCCACCAGCGCCCCCACTGGCCCAGTCATTGACGACTACGAGAATCACGACATTTTTCATCAGCTCCTTCGCGGCATTGAGTACATTCACGGTCAGGGCATTCTGCATCGCGACTTGAAATGCACGAATGTGTTTTTGCAACTGGTTGAATCGCCGGAGACTACTAAGTGAGTAGTATTATAGGGGGGGGGAGACTGGGAATTTAGAAAAATTCAAATAAGCCTATAGTAGACTTATATGACAATTGAATTAAAGAATGGCAGTTCAAAGGGAAAGTAAAAATGAAAATAAAATATAGAATTAGAATCCAAATCAATAACACAGTCAAGAAAAAGATAGGATAAAATTGGAAGGAAAGTAAAAGAAAAATAGAATCAAGGATAGAATCGGGAAGAAAAGTAGAATCAAGGATAGAATCGGAAAGAAAAAATAGAATCAAGGGTAGAATCGGGTAGAAAAGTAGAATCAAGGATAGAATCGGGAAGAAAAGTAGAATCAAGGATAGAATCGAAGAATAAAAGTAGAATCAAGGATAGAATCGGGAAGAAAAAAAGTAGAATCAAGGATAGAATCAGGAAGAAGAAAAGTAGAATCAATGATATAATCGGAAAGAAGAAAAGTAGAATCAAGGGTATAATCGGAAAGACAAATAGAATCAAGGATAGAATCGGAAAGAAAAATAGAATCAAGGATAGAATTGGGGGAGAAGAAAAGTAGAATCAAGGATAGAATCGGAAAGAAGAAAAGTAGAATCAAGGATATAATCGGAAAGAAAAGTAGAATCAAGGATAGAATCGGGAAGAAAAATAGAATCAAGGATAGAATCGGGAAGAAGAAAAGTAGAATCAAGGATGTAATCGGAAAGAAAAATAGAATCAAGGATAGAATCGGAAAGAAAAATAGAATCAAGGATAGAATCGGAAAGAAAAATAGAATCAAGGATAGAATCGGGAAGAAGAAAAGTAGAATCAAGGAAAGAATCAGGAAGAAAAATAGAATCAAGGATAGAATCGGGAAGAAGAAAAGTAGAATCAAGGATACAATCGGGAAGAAAAGTAGAATCAAGGATAGAATCGGGAAGAAGAAAAGTAGAATCAATGGATAGAATCGGAAAGAAGAAAAGTAGAATCAAGGATAGAATCGGGAAGAAGAAAAGTAGAATCAATGGATAGAATCGGAAAGAAGAAAAGTAGAATCAAGGATAGAATCGGGAAGAAGAAAAGTAGAATCAAGGATAGAATCGGGAAGGAGAAAAGTAGAATCAAGGATAGAATCGGAAAGAAAAAAAATAGAATCAAGGATGTAATCGGAAAGAAAAAAAATAGAATCAAGGATGTAATCGGAAAGAAAAAAAATAGAATCAAGGATGTAATCGGAAAGAAAAATAGAATCAAGGATAGAATCGGGAAGAAGAAAAGTAGAATCAAGGATAGAATCGGGAAGAAGAAAAGTAGAATCAAGGATAGAATCGGGAAGAAGAAAAATAGAATAGGAAAGAATTGGGAAGAAAAGTAGAATCAAGGATAGAATCGGGAAGAAGAAAAGTAGAATCAAGGATAGAATCGGGGAGAAAAGTAGAAGAGGCGATAAATGTTGAATCCCATCGAATCTTTCATGCCCCCCATCAATCCCCAAGATGCCGCTATCGAGTTCGAATCGGGGATTTCGGTCTCGCCCGTTCAGTAGCCAGCCCGGCAGATCCGAGGCGCGCTGACGCGCCACGCTTGAAAATGTCCACTGTGGGCACCGCCAGCTACCAGAGCCCGGAGCTGCGGGCCGGCCTGCAGTACGACCAGAAGACCGACATGTTCAGCTTAGGGGTCATCCTATTCGAGCTCTACCAGCCGTTCTCTAGCGGTCACGAGCGCCAACGATTGCTAAACGAACTGAGACGGGAGCATCGACTGCCCGACGATCTGGCGTTGCGCTATCCGCAAGAAGCCGATGTCATCCTGAAGCTGACTCATCCAGATCCGGCCAGACGGCCTCAAGCTGCTGAGCTGTTGCAGTCGTGGCGCTATGCGGCTAGCAAATCTGCCGCTGTGGACCGTCTGGCTGCCGAGGTGCTCACGCTTAGACGACTGCTAGCTGAAGAGACTAAAAGGCGAAAGAATGCCGAGAGGAAGCTGGTCAAGTATGCTATTAATAATAATAATAACAATAACGGTAGTTCTAATGATAAGGATTGTAGCGACAATGATTGCAATGAAATGCCTGATCTTTGATCGAATTTTTATGTTTTTTGCTGTATTGATTTTTATATAAATAAGACTGCTGTTTTTAAGATATGAGGATACGTCCTATAAGAATTGTAAAAGCAGACAGAAGGAACAGACATTAGACAGAAAGACAGGTAGTGTGGTAGGCAGACACATTTCAACAGGACACTAGGACAGACACCTGTAAATAGGACAAACACCTGTGAATAGGACAGGCACCGGTTGACAGGACAGACACCTGTGAACAGGACAGCACCTGTGGATAGAACAAACACCTGTAGACAGGACAGATACATGGGAATATGACAGACACCTGTGGATAGAACAAACACCTGTAGACAGGACAGATACATGGGAATATGACAGACACCTGTGGATAGAACAAACACCTGTAGACAGGACAGATACATGGGAATATGACAGACACCTGTGGATAGAACAAACACCTGTAGACAGGACAGATACATGGGAATATGACAGACACCTGTGGATAGAACAAACACCTGTAGACAGGACAGATACATGGGAATATGACAGACACCTGTGGATAGAACAAACACCTGTAGACAGGACAGATACATGGGAATATGACAGACACCTGTGGATAGAACAAACACCTGTAGACAGGACAGATACATGGGAATATGACAGACACCTGTGGATAGGACAGATACCTGTAGACAGGACAGATACATGGGAATATGACAGACACCTGTGGATAGGACAGATACCTGTAGACAGGACAGATACATGGGAATATGACAGACACCTGTGGATAGGACAGATACCTGTAGACAGGACAGATACATGGGAATATGACAGACACCTGTGGATAGGACAGATACCTGTAGACAGGACAGATACATGGGAATATGACAGACACCTGTGGATAGGACAGATACCTGTAGACAGGACAGATACATGGGAATATGACAGACACCTGTGGATAGGACAGACACCTGTAAATAGGACAGATACATGGGAATATGACAGACACCTGTGGATAGGACAGATACCTGTAGACAGGACAGATACATGGGAATATGACAGACACCTGTGGATAGGACAGATACCTGTAGACAGGACAGATACATGGGAATATGACAGACACCTGTGGATAGGACAGACACCTGTAAATAGGACAGATACATGGGAATATGACAGACACCTGTGGATAGGATAGACACCTGTAGACAGGACAGATACATGGGAATATGACAGACACCTGTGGATAGGACAGATACCTGTAGACAGGACAGATACATGGGAATATGACAGACACCTGTGGATAGGATAGACACCTGTAGACAGGACAGATACATGGGAATATGACAGACACCTGTTGATAGGATAGACACCTGTCTACAGACAGGACAGATACATGGGAATATGACGGACACCTGTAGACAGGACAGATACATGGGAATATGACAGACACCTGTTGATAGGACAGATGCATGGGAATATGACAGACACCTGTAGACAGGACAGATACATGGGAATATGACAGACACCTGTAAATAGGACAGATGCATGGGAATTTGACAGACACCTGTTGATAGGACAGATGCATGGGAATATGACAGACACCTGTAGACAGGACAGATACATGGGAATATGACAGACACCTGTAAATAGGACAGATGCATGGGAATTTGACAGACACCTGTTGATAGGACAGATGCATGGGAATATGACAGACACCTGTAGACAGGACAGATACATGGGAATATGACAGACACCTGTAAATAGGACAGATGCATGGGAATTTGACAGACACCTGTTGATAGGATAGACACCTGTAGACAGGACAGATACATGGGATTATGACAGACACCTGTGAACAGGACAGATACAACTACGAGTATTCCGAGGATATGTATCTCTTCCTATTACATAGACCAATGGTTCGTTGAAATTTGTAAAATATTTTTGTTTATATAAACCTTCTCAATTGGCACTCTTTAGCTGTCTGCATCTGTTTATCCAGAAATTTTATTGCGCTTATTTCAGTTTGATTTATAATTGTATTAAAGATTTTCTAAACCATATTTAGTTCCGCTTTTGATAAATAATGAGGTCAATCGATATTATTGTTAAGATATTACGTAATCAGTGTATATGAATGCAGCCGAGAAAAAATATAGTTTCTGTTATAAAAAAAATATTGCATTTTTCTTGCCTAACCTAGAAATGTACACAAAGTGTGCTGACTTCGCTATGGTACTACTATTAGTACGATATAACGGCTAGTGCCTGTTTATTTTCGTTCAACTTGAAAAACTTAATGCAACTTTGTAAAAAAATAATCATATGAATTTCATATTTTGGCATTTTTAATTACCTTTAAAATGGCTTTTGTTGGACATACAATAAACTCAGCCCTCAAGTTTTACTTTCCAGTGTATGCGATGACAATTTCTTTTTGACTGCCGTGTCTAATAATCTAGAAAAATAAGTGTGTTTTTGTGTTTGTGTGCGTTTGTGACTGAGCCACTACTAAACTATCTTTCAGTGACTTCAAGGGCGCTGTTTAAAAAAATAAATTGTAATATAATAACTTCGGATTTTAATTTTCCCTGTGTCAGACAATTTTTTCTTTTTTATTTGTTTCAGTTTCTTTATAATCTGAGTCACTGGGGTTAGATTATGGCTACTCAGAGAGTCACTGGGGTTACAGTATGGCTACTCAGACTGGGGTTGAAGTATGGCTACTCAGAGAGTCACTGGGGTTAGAGTATGGCTACTCAGAGAGTCACTGGGGTTAGATTATGGCTACTCAAAGAGTCACTGGGGTTAGATTATGGCTACTCAGAGAGTCACTGGGGTTAGAGTATGGCTACTCAGAGAGTCACTGGGGTTAGAGTATGGCTACTCAGAGAATCACTGGGGTTAGAGTATGGCTACTCAGACTGGGGTTCGAGTATGGCTACTCAGAGTCACTGGGGTTAGAGTATGGCTACTCAGAGAGTCACTGGGGTTAGAGTATGGCTACTCAGACTGGGGTTCGAGTATGGCTACTCAGACTGGGGTTAGAGTATGGCTACTCAGACTGGGGTTAGAGTATGGCTACTCAGACTGGGGTTAGAGTATGGCTACTGAGAGTCACTGGGGTTAGAGTATGGCTACTCAGAGAGTCACTGGGGTTAGAGTATGGCTACTCAGACTGGGGTTCAAGTATGGCTACTCAGAGAGTCACTGGGGTTAGAGTATGGCTACTCAGAGAGTCACTGGGGTTAGAGTATGGCTACTCAGAGAGTCACTGGGGTTAGAGTATGGCTACTCAGAGAGTCACTGGGGTTAGAGTATGGCTACTCAGAGAGTCACTGGGGTTAGAGTATGGCTACTCAGACTGGGGTTAGAGTATGGCTACTCAGAGTCACTGGGGTTAGAGTATGGCTACTCAGAGAGTCACTGGGGTTAGAGTATGGCTACTCAGAGAGTCACTGGGGTTAGAGTATGGCTACTCAGAAAGTCACTGGGGTTAGAGTATGGCTACTCAGAGAGTCACTGGGGTTAGAGTATGGCTACTCAGAGAGTCACTGGGGTTAGAGTATAGCTACTCAGAGAGTCACTGGGGTTAGAGTATGGCTACTCAGAGAGTCACTGGGGTTAGAGTATGGCTACTCAGAGAGTCACTGGGGTTAGAGTATGGCTACTCAGAGAGTCACTGGGGTTAGAGTATGGCTACACAGAGTCACAACAGTCTCAACTTCTATTTTAGAGTATAAAAGTATGCTGATTTCACTTCTTTGCATGCCAGCAGTGGCCACAATGTCATCAGCACCAGCTGACTCAACAAACCCTCACAATCTTGCCTGTCAATACTGCGGCAGTTTGATTTTGCAGGCGGGCGTAGCAACAATCTGTCCATCAGAAGAGACTCACCAGCTGCCGGCAATGCACGCCAAACAGGCTAGCAAGCCGTCAGATTTTCCTTTAGAATCTTGTCCAGGTCAATGGTGGTGCGTACTCGACATGATGCAGTTTGAAAATATTGGCTTCACTAACACTGTTGACGGGTTGCGATATTTGATCTGCGCCGACTGTGAGAAAGGTCCAGTTGGTTTGGTTCAACAGTCTGGCAGTGCTTCTGATGCTGCTGCTGCTGCTGCCCCAACAGTTCGACATCTTATTAGCGAGCACCGGGTTCGAGTCTTGACAGCATCAAGCCAGGCAGACTAAAACCGATTGACCTTATGTCAACAATGATTTTTTTACTTGAAAGAACAAAACAATAATAGTTTAATCCAGTTCGCTCCTCTCATCTTCTGGACTTGCCAGGAATCCTAAATGAAGTTTTTTTAGAAAATTTTCGACGAAGAAATGAAGGTCAACTCACAACTAACAAAGAATTATTTATGGAAGTGAAAATCAATTCTAGTTTTAAAAATCGTAAGTTACTACTCGTAGCATTGTGACAAGAGGCAGAGAGGCAGGCCGTTACAGACACAGTTCAATTATTTCTCAGAATGATGTCACTTTGCTCAGCTTTCTGCCATAGACAAAAAGGTTTTACCTATCCCATAAGTCAAATTCTGAGTGTCTGTGTTTGACGAATTTCACTCACTGCAACAGATTCAAAGTTGAAAAGGTATTAAAGGGGTTTTGGAAAGCATCAATACGGAATCCGGTAGTATTTCTTGGAAAGACAATAGCTTTCAATAAACTTGAACGAGAGAAAATTTGCTTGCTTGCTTTCGAATTCGAAAGTGCTTCAGTAAAACTGCATTTGAATGCCAACTTCAAATTGATGTGTCAATTATCATATACGAGTAATTATCGATCAAATTTATAACAAAATAAGAAGACTTAACTATAGAATATTGGTCTGTCTCGCTTATCTGTCCTATGATTTGTTCAAGTTTTTTTTCCGAGTTATCAACTGCGCATTATTTGCTAATCAGTTAAACTGCCAGCTCAATTAGGTGATTGTGTTGTTAATTGCCCGAGTTTTTTTTACATTCCCCCAAAGGTTTTGTGCAATGCAAGCTCTTTTAAAATCGCATTAACAATAATTATTTTTATTTGTGTACTGTCGTTAAGAACATTTGGGGGGGGGGGGGTATGAAGCGTTGGGGATTTTTATGGATGGGGATCGTGACGCATTGGAATTGTGGTTATGAGGACCGTGACGGATGGGGATTGTGACAGATGGGAAGTCTTTAGGATATGAAGGTATTTTGCGAGGTTCTTGGGATCTTAAATTATTGATATAATATACATTTATAAATTTAATATAAATAAAATGCGCTGCTAGCTTACTATCATCAAGTTATTCCTGTTTGCTTTGCTTGTGTTTTTCTGTATATTGCTTATGATTATAATTAATAAAAAGTTTCATTTGAAAAGCTTAAAGATCGGGTCAATATTGATTACGAGCGTAATTATCACTATATACACGAGTATACACAGCAATTTTATGCGTGAATTAAAAATATGCGTCTTATTTCTTTGTTTTTATTACTGTTCCATCGAAGAGATGTAAAAGTATTTAGATATATGCAGTTTCATTACATTTAGCCACCCTTGTAGAAAAGGTTTACTCGTGGACAAGGTGTTTGCTGTGGTGTGGAGTGGTGGGTGCTATTTGCAAGTGCTTTGGCGGTGGGTGCTGCTGGGTGGCGGGTGCCGTGGGGTGGCGGGTGCCGTGAGGTGGCGAGTGCAGGGTGGTGGGTGTTGTGGGGTCGGGTGCTGTAGGGTAGCGAGTGCTGTGGGGTGGCGAGTGCTGTGGGGTGGTGGGTGCTTTGGGGTGGTGGTTGTTGTGGGGTGGCGTGTGCTGTGGGGTGGCGAGTGCTGTGGGGTGGTGGGTGCTTTGGGGTGGTGGTTGTTGTGGGGTGGCGTGTGCTGTGGGGTGGCGAGTGCTGTGGTGGTGGGTGCTATGGTGTAGTGGTTTTTATGGAATAGCGAGTGCTGTGGGGTGGCGATTGCTGTGGGGTGGTTGGTGCTATGGGGTGGTGGTTGTTATGGGGTGGCGAGTGCTGTGGGTTGGCAAGTACTGTGGGGTGGCGAGTGCTGTGGGGTGGTGGGTGCTTTTGGCGGGTGGTGCTGTGGGGTGGTGGGTGCTTTTGGCGGGTGCTCTGTGGCCACAAGTGCTTTAGGTGGTACTATTGGGTGGTTCGTGCTTTCGGCGGGTGCTCTGTGGCCACGAGTGCTTGAGGTGGTACTATGGGGTGGTGGGTGCTTCCAATCAATCTCTTGATCATCTTCAATTTTGCCACCAAAATACACCTAAGTGTTTGATGGCATGTCTACGACAAAACTCGATCATTGTTGTGTTCTGCATACTTGGATTAAAAAGTACACACTGCTCCTGCAAATTCTATTATTCATGGCCCACTTTGACGAACGCAGCGGCGAGGTCTGTGTCAATTTTCCTGGCGGCAGATGGTGGCAGACATTAGACGAGGTGTACATCGAACTGCAAGTGCCAGAAGGCACCCGAGGCACTCAGGTTGTGTGCAAAATAGGCGTGAATAATCTGCGAGTTTCCCTGACTGGTAGGTGAATGTTGACTAAGTTGCTGTGAAACTATAGTAGATGGAAAAGATAGACAGGTATAGGCCTAAAAAACTGACAGTTCAAAGAAAAGTAGACAAGTTGGTAGAAAAAATGAAGGTTTCCGGAGAGGTAGTTAGTAGAGTTTAATAGATAAAGTACATAGATTCGTAGTCAAAGTAGACAACCTGATAGGCAAACAAGACAACTTGGTAGACAAAGTAGACAGTTTAGTAGACAAAGTAAACAGTTTGGTAGACAAAGTAGACAATTTGGTAGACAAAGTAGACAGTTTGGTAGACAAAGTAGACAACTTGGTAGACAAAGTAGACAGTTTGGTAGACAAAGTAGACGGCTTTGTAGACAAAGTAGACAGCTTGCTAAACTACATAGACAGATCGGTTGGAGAAGGTAATCTAAGCAGAGAGCTAAAAAAGACAACCTGAAAATCTTGTAGTTCCCAATCGCTCAAATCGCAATTCACACAGGTGGTCAGTCACTTCTGTCAGGCGATCTACCTAAGTCAGTCAGACCAGACGAGAGCTCTTGGACTCTCGCCGACCGTCGTCTGCTTCAAATTGTGCTCGCCAAAGCATCGCCCGATCCTGTGCAGAGCTGCTGGCCCTGCCTACTAGTAGGTCAGCCTGAGTTCGAGCCCGATCCACTCCAGCGCGACCAGATGGAGAAGAAGCTGACTCTCCAACGATTCCAATACGAGAATCCCGGCATGGACTTTTCTGGCGCAGAGATCACCGGCAATTATGCCGGCGGCGGGCCGCAGTGGAGCTCCTCTTGACTCTACCAATATGTTTAGAAAGTAGTCATAATTTGAGATAACTACTATAAGTAGCAAATTCGCGTTTAAATCGATGCCTTAAAGTAATGCATATGAATTGATAAATATAAATTAATTACGCGAGTTGGGTTGCCGCATTTTCTTCCCTTTTTTAAAGACTAATTAATCTGAAAAAAATATTTTAACAGCTGTTTTGTTTATAGTTTTATTTTACGTGATTATTTTCCGGCTTTAATATTAGCAGCGCGATTTTTAAAATACAAGTTAATTATATAAAGTATACTTCGATCTTGAAAATTCTATATGTAAGGCACAGAAAGTGTACATGTCTGGCGATTAGAAAGTCAGAGCGGCTGTGCACCCTGTGTGAGCGTGCAGAAGTCAGCGGAATAGGCAGAATATTGACGTCAGCGCCGGTTGTGGGACCGATGTCACAAATCGAAGTGTTGGGCAAAATCAGTATTGTTTTATTTGTACGACTAGTATTATTTTTAGGAACTACGGAAACTCCGGAAATTCAGGATAGATAAATAAATTGAATTCATCAAAATTATTTCTTGCAGTAGGAGTTGCCAATCTCGCCTCGGTGAGAGCGCTCTATAGCCTTGGTCCACCCTGCTGTCTCCTCTGGATGTTCCCTGCTTTTGTGTCTCGCGGCTCTCATCTCTGACAGTGGATTGGAGTCCTGGGTAATGAGTTCGTCCCGAATCGGGGAACACCGGCTGAGTCCGGGTTCCTCTTGCTCCAATTGTGCCCCTCTCCAACCCCTTGGACTGGCCTTTTTATAGAGCTGGATAGCGAAAAAGCCTTGAGGCTCGCCAGACTAAGCTGCTCGGCCAGACTCTCCAATATAAAGCACTATTTCCGTAGACTTTGGGGTCTCCCCACTTTCGGACCGCTTTTTCAAAATTTTTCGCGTGCACACTCGGGTCTTATCGTTAGGGGGTGGCTTGGGTGGACTCGGTCCAGCACTGTCCCTGATTCCACTGTGGGTTGGCGGTGTCTTAGTCCATAGGCTTGAGCTATGGACTAAGACACCGCCTTGAGCTATGGACTAAGACACCGCTTTGAGCTATGGACTAAAACACCGCCTTGAGCTATGGACTAAGACGCTATGGACTAAGTAGCCCCAATTCTTGGCCCGCTCTTGAAATCAAGAAGGAATACAAATCCAACGGTTGTCTAGGGCAAAAAGCCTTTCTGCCCTAGAAAGCCTGAAGGATTTATATAGTTTCCAGGCCTTGAGACCTGGACCCAAGCGTGGCCTCTCGGGCTATGCCCCTGGTAGTATGGCCCACAGACAGATCCAGCGGCAAAGCCCTACTTAGGCTGAACCGCAAGGGGGGGCCCTGGCTTCCCACCCTCGTTTAATATTATACTCGTAGTATATTATATAGGACATGCTGAATGTATCGAGTCCTTTCGACTAGAAAGGGTTTTTAATAGAGAGGACATGTTATATGGCACTTCGGTAACAATTTTAGTCATGCGTGTCATGTGGCCCGCAGAGCCAAGTAACTTATTTGTTATCATTAGTTCACTGCCTTGTGAGAAAAAATGTGGCCTGCTTATCTCTATGAGCAATATTAAGTATAGCTCAAGTTTAAGCCGAATTTTTCTTGCGCGGCTAAGTGCTGTTTTACAGGCATTCTTGTGATTGCAGAAACATGTCGCGCTTGTTTTATTAAAAGTACACGATTGAACAAAGAATTTATAACAAAAATAGATATTAATTCTGGAATTAATACTGCGATTGAGAAACATAAAAAAACATTTGTGCATGTAATTACAGTTATTTACGCGATCAGATCAATATATTAAAAACGCTGGAATGCTGAAGATCGAGATCGGTAATACAAGAAATCAAATCCCAATTCTGGCCGACATGTATCGAAAAAATAATTATCAATTAAAAATTTTTGCAATGGACTTTTATTGCTACGATCTTGGCCGATATGTATCGAAAGTATTATAATATTCGCTCAAAAATATTTGCAGCTGATATGTATAATCTTTTAATATTTGGCCGATATGTATCAAAAGTATTAATAATGAATCGTAGCTATTATAGCCTTTGCTGCAATTTTTGTCGATATGTATCGAAAGTAATAATATTTAATTGAAAAATTTAATTGCTTTTTTACTTGTCTTTGCTACGATTTGGCCGATATGTATCGAAAGTGATAATAATCAAGTGAAATTTTTCCTTCACGTAGCTAGACTTTGCTCTGCGTAGATCGCTGCACAAATCGCAGCTTCTCGGCAAAGAACTCCGGATTTCTCCGGTGCACAATGATGCCCGCCACGATTAGTGAGATCAGAAGCGCCGCCACCAGCAGGCCGACAATCAGACCCACGAATCCGAACGGCGCGTTGGCGAAGCCGCGAGCCGCGTAGACTCCCGGACGGTCGACTCGAAATTCTACGCGAGTGGCTTCGGCCGACTTCAGCGGGCCGTGATGGCTGACTGCGCTTGAGAATTCAGTCTCCATGCGGTAGACCTTTGAGCATGAGGTGTAATTATATGTTTAACAAAGCCTTTATATATTTTCTAAAGTAGGCTCGTATAAACTTTTTATTTTATACGAGGCATTTTTTGATGATGTCGGGATTCGAACTCGTGTCTTTCTAAGAAAGAGAACGAAGGTATCTAATATATCACGCAATTTTGGTCATACCCAGGAATCGAACCCGGGACTTCTAGCGTTAAAGAACGACGCCTTGTAACCACTAAGCCACGAGCCCCAGTGTAAAGTTGGCTCCAAAACCACATATAATTTCATAAAATCGGTTATCCACAGCTTCTCACCTGCACATCGTGCCCCTCGGTCGGATCGGCTCCATCGTTGGTTACCATGGAAACTAGAAGAGGTGTCGCGAAAGCTTCGCCCGCCTGTCCGTCGACGTCAATGCGCAGCAGGTCGGTGAACCAGGTGTCGCCGTACACGCTGTCGGAGTCCGTCTTCGCCGCCTTGGCGCTGTGTGGCGTCACACGAAGCTGCAGGTAGCGTAGGGAGCTGAAGGCTCCAGCCGGAACCGTCACCTCGGCCAAGGTCTTCGTGCCGTCTGTCACCTGATCGAATGTGGGGTGGGGGGGTTGATTAAGCTGTCATATGCTGAACAGGTATGGATATGTGACTCTTTGTGCTTGGGACTCTAGCTATCCGACAGTCTTGTTCGGATGTTAATGTTGCGTCAGATGTTACACAATCTTGTCTGACATGACACAAATCTTGTCCAACATCTGACACAAATCTGTCTAATATCTGACACAAAATTGTCTAACATCATACACAAATGTGTCCAACATCTGACACAAATCTGTCTAGCATCTGACACAAATATGTCTAACATCTGACACAAATATGTCTAACATCTGACACAAATCTGTCTAACATCTGACACAAATATGTCTAACATCTGACACAAATCTGTCTAACATCTGACACAAATATGTCTAACATCTGACACAAATCTGTCTAACATCTGACACAAATCTGTTACAGCATCTGACACAAATCTGTCTAACATCTGACACAAATTTGTGTAACATCTGACATAAATCTGTCTAACATCTCTCTAACATCCCAAATCCCCTAAACAGCAAACGCAAACCTTGAACGTGTAAGCCTGTCCATCAACCACGTGCGTATCCGACCGATCACTGGAGCACACCAATCGACCTTTGTGACTGCGGTTGCTGAAATTATTATTCCTAGTGCAGACAAACGACCAGCTGCCGGCATTGGTCACGCGACGGGCTCCCAGATCGAAGTAGGTCCCGGCATCGTTTAGAAGTTGCATAGAACCGCCCAGCTGAGGCTGAGGACTAAGCAGAGCCAGGTTAGTCAAATCGCTCAATGGCCAATCTCCAATTCCATTGTTCAGAGTCCAATTGCGACCTTGAGAATAGTTTGTGTCCGGAATATTGGCGGCTAGATCATGCAGCGGCAGCATGTTGGATCTGTCTGTACCCGCGAGACCTTGGCCATCGTTATTCGCTGGGTTGGTGTTGGATCCGGTCCACTGAGGATGCACATAGCTGCCAGGCTTGGCGTGGGTCAGGTGGGGGACAAAGTCGTACTCGACGGCTGGATAGACTTGCACAATATTGCCGCGTTTGCCGCGCACGTTCAGGTTGAGAATCTCGGCGCTTGACGGGATCGAGGAGGGCCGGGCTCGCACGTGGAAGACGTGGGATCGGTCCTGCGGGATGGCGGCGGCGTGTGGTGTTTAAAAACGGCTGGGTTAGAGAGGTCTGATGGGGTGGGAGAAAGAGCGAGAAAGGGACAGAGAAAAAGAGAGAGATGGAGATGGAGATTTCGCGATAGGGTTTAGAGGGATACAAAGAGTAAGTGAGAGGGAGACAATGGGATAAAGGGGTGAGAGTGAGAATGAAAGAGTAGTTGAGAGGGAGATAATAAGAGAGGAGGGTGAGAGGGAGATAATGAGAGAGGGGTGAGAGGGAGATAGTGAGAGAGGGGTGAGAGGGAGATAGTGAGAGAGGGGTGAGAGGGAGACAATGAGAGAAAGGGGTGAGAGTGAGAATGAGAGAGTAGTTGAGAGGGAGATAATGAGAGAGGGGTGAGAGGGAGACAATGAGAGAAAGGGGTGAGAGAGAGGGAGAGAGACAGTGAGAGAGGGGATGAGAGGGAGATAACGATCTCTGAGGGGTGAAAGGGAGATAATGAGAGAGAGAGAGGGGGTTGAGATGGAGATAACGATCTCTGAGGGTGAGATAAACAAGAATCGCCTGATAGTATCAGGCGATTCTTTGTATGTAATCCACGGCATGTGCGACCCGAATATAACGCCTTATCTCCGCCGGAGATAATGAGTTATCTCCACTAGCCATGTCTATCCATCTCGTTGGTTTGTCTATGGTAGCAGAGTTACGCTACTGATTATCACCGCTCATTTAACACTGGGGGAATAGACGAGGCGCACAGGCAAAGTGGATTACATGGAGATAACGAGAGAGAGGGGTGAGAGGTAGATAAGGAGAGTTGTAGGGAGTGTCTAGCAGAATCTACCAAATGCCAAGGTAATTGACTCCTTACTCACCTGAAACACCCTGCCAAACTGTGCTGTATTAATATTCAACTGCAATTTGAACTTGCTGGAGTCGCCAAACAGCTGCACCTGGGGATTATTAACCAGCTTGAATCCTCTGGCATCGGCAGCAGCCTTGCTAGCGAAGCCGAACTTTTTATAAAACTCGACAGGACCCCCGTTGTTGTGCTCAGCGAATGTTGACCAACGATCGTAGTCTCCGGTAGAAATATTGTACCGAACTCGAAGCACGCATTTCTCACCAGCCAGATGGTCTGGCACTGTCCAGTTGAACATCACAGCCTTGCCCTGGGCCGTGTTGCCAAGGTGATTGTCTCTGGTGGTTTCCGCTGTTCGACAAACTGGCGAGTCGATGCCCCAAGCCGGTTGTCGGGTCCACTTGGCGCCGGGAAGTTTCATGCATTCGGACTCGTTGCTAGGCAGTGTTAGTCCTCGGTTCGATTCCAGCTGTTCTACTGGCAAGCGACATTCGAATCGATCCTTGACGTTGGCGCTCTCGGTTTTGTAGAAACTGCATCTGGTGGGATCGTTGGTCAGGATGGCGATGTCCCGCCAGGGGCTGTGGTGCCAGTAGGGATAATAGTCCCGCTCCTCGGGGCACTCGTAGCCGTACTGAGTCCCGCCGGGGTTCTGACGGGTGAACCTGGCGGTGTCGCCGCGAAGCCTCTGGTCCGCGGTGTACAAGCCGCCGTTTCGCTGCCTCCGTGTGCACATCAAGTAGTGCTCGTACGACTCTTGAAGGCCGTAGGTTGGATCGGTCTGGCAGTTGTTGTCGAGGCACCGGCTTCTGTCGGCCGGGATTCGATTCGTTGTGGTGCCGTCTCGAATATCGTCGCCGCAGGCGTATTGCAGCACAATTTCGCAGTGGCTGTTGATGTCGCCGCATGAGTGCTGATTGGTCCACTCGATGGGAAGGATGGAGCCTGCATGACAATAAGGTATTGAGACAGCAAACGCTTAACGTTTTGACAAAAGTGAGGACTAAGAAAATGAAATCACGTCCCTAAAAACGATTCTACGAGTCGTAAGAAAGTTCTGGCTGTCCTTAAAATTTTTGGAGCACGAAGTTGCACAAAAAGAAGTTAATATCTAAGTTTTTTGTTAAACCTCTCTATTTCTCCTCTCTCTCTCTCTCTCCCTCTGCAATAAATTCATTAATTCAGCACCTGTATAGTAGTAAAGGCTGCCAACATTGTAACCGCCTCGGTTGTTGTTCTGCGAGTCAAACAACCTCGTTGCCGTATTGCGCGCTCGGCCGGCCTCATCCAAACGATTGTTGCTGCCCTGAATGTGGATGTTTAGGTGATTAAACTAATACTTTTCAATAAAAAGTATGAAATATTGAATTTTTAATTTGTATGCATACTATGTAAATGTATTTAACTTAAATAATGATATTTTCTGGTTTCATTTATTGTATTTTAAAAAAATCTTAGAATTTAAGATATTTATTAAACAAGTAAACTTGATGCTTTCATTAGAATTTGTCTTGTGCCTTACCTTGGATTATGCAGGTAAATATCGGCACTGGCAAAATGAACAATTAGTACGATGTTCAAAACAAGCACTATATTAAAGCATGACTTTATCATTCTGCTTGTTGTGAGCTTTGTTTTGGCTGCAACCTATAACAGCTTTTGAGATTTTTTCAGTGAACTCTCAAAGGTAAAATTCGAAGTAAAGACTTAAAGCAGATTTCTTGGATATTTCTTAAATTTAATTATTTGTGTCGATGACACTTATCGTAGTTTAACAAAATAATTAAAATATTTTAGACATGTCTGTAAAAGAGTAGATTTTAATTATATTTCTAAATGTGTTTTGATTCAATATACAAGTCGTGCAGTTTCAGAACTTTTAAATTTGCTACTTTTAACCCTACTAGTGTTTGAGCTGGTTTCGCGCAAATTTAACAATCGCTGCTTAATTCTTTTCGGCATTCCATTTAAAACTTAAGTATCTAGGCATACTTTTATTTCTTATAAAAAAGAACCTGTCTAAAAGCCTGCACATGGTTTCAAGCCTGTTTCTTAAAAAATTCAAGGCTTAGTGTTAACCAGAATTTAGTGGTTTTGCCGGTAGTACGTATTATTTGTGTATTTAATGTGATTCGTTTTGTTGGCAATCTGCCATTTTTATGTTTTATAGAATAAAATATTGCACTGTATTCATCCAAGCAAAGCAGCAACTTGTTTTTATCGTTTTCATTTCAAAATTTAAATACGAGTATCATAAGTATTTATATAATCCTTCGAAACAATCAAATATCAGGTTTACAACTTGATTTATGCTGGCGAAATTGTATAAGATTTAAAACTAATCTATTTTGTAAAATATATCTTACCAAATTTTTCAAGTTAGTCATAAATAAAACAGAAATTTCCATTGGCGCATTTTATCACAATAATTAAGTATCTACTACACTCATAATATTATCATATTAGCAAAGTGAACTAGCAATCTAGTGCGGCCCCCCTTCGGGGCGCCCAATAAGAAAGGAGCAAAAATAGTTCATGGAAAACAATAAAAAAACACATTTTCTTAAACACTAATTCCTTCTTCACATTTTAAAAATCACCTTATTCGTGTAAAATTGTCACGGACTAAGATGTTTGCAAAATTAAAAAATCACTTTTTCTCTAAAATTAACAAACAGTCAACAAAATATCGTTTCCCTAAATAGAAAATATTCCCAAGACAGCAAGCAACCCCCTCCAAAAGTGAACAATCGCAGATAGCAAGCATCCTCTAATGCTCATAGCAAGAATCACCACTGAAAGCAAGCATCTGCAGATTAGCAAGCACCCCCCAGATATTATAGAAGCATCCACCCAGATAGCAAGCATTCTGCAGATAGCAAGCACCCCCAGATATTATAGAAGCATTCTGCAGATAGCAAGCACCCCCCAGATATTATAGAAGCATCCACCCAGATAGCAAGCATCCTGCAGATAGCAAGAATCCCTAAATAGCAAGCATCCTGCAGATAGCAAGAATCCCTGAATAGCAAGCATCCTGCAGATAGCAAGAATCCCTAAATAGCAAGCATCCTGCAGATAGCAAGAATCCCTAAATAGCAAGCATCCTGCAGATAGCAAGAATCCCTGAATAGCAAGCATCCCTGGATAGAAAGAATCCCATGCATGTAGCCAGTACCCCCTCTCCCAAATAGCAAGTATCCCCCCTCGAGAGCAAGCATCCACGAGACAGCAAGTAGCTAGTGCAAATGTTACTTCCGCTAATGCAATAATCGCTTTCTCAGGTTGTGCAACAATCCACGTCTCAGCGAGCGCAATAATCTCTTTTTTAGACAGCGCAGTAATCAGCTTCTCAGCTAGTGCAATAATCCTTGGTTTATTAATAGCAATAATCCTTGATTAATCAAGTGCAATAATCTTTGGCTTATAAAGTGCAATAATCCTTGGTTTATCAAGTGCAATAATCCTTTGTTTATCAAGTGCAATAATCCTTGGTTTATCAAGTGCAATAATCCTTGGTTTATTAAGTGCAATAATCCTTGGTTTATTAAGTGCAATAATCCTTGGTTTATCTAGCGCAGTAATCCTTGGCTTATCAGGTGCAATAATCCTTGGTTTATCAAGTGCAATATTTGTTTATCAAGTGCAATAATCCTTGGTTTATCAAGTGAAATAATCCTTGGTTTATCAAGTGCAATAATCCTTGGCTTATCAACTGCAATAATCCTTGGTTTATCAAGCGCAGTAATCTTTGGCCTATCAAGTGCAATAATCCTTGGTTTATCAAGTGCAGTAATCCTTGGCCTATCAAGTGCAATAATCCTTGGTTTATCAAGTGCAATAATCCTTGGTTTATCAAGTGTAATAATCCTTGGTTTATCAAGTGCAATAATCCTTGGCTTATCAACTGCAATAATCCTTGGTTTATCAAGTGCAATAATCCTTGGTTTATCAAGCGCAGTAATCCTTGGCCTATCAAGTGCAATAATCCTTGGCTTATCAAGTGCAATAATCCTTGGTTTATCAAGTGCAATAATCCTTGGTTTATCAAGTGCAGTAATCCTTGGCCTATCAAGTGCAATAATCCTTGGTTTGCCAAGAGCAATAATCCTTAGTTTATCGAGTGCAGTAATCCTTAGTTTTCCAAGTGCAGTAATCCTTGGTTTATTAAGAGCAATAATCCTTGGCTTATCGAGTGCAGTAATCCTTGGTTTGCCAAGAGCAATAATCCTTGGTTTATCAAGTGCAATAATCCTTGGTTTATCAAGTGCAATAATCCTTGGTTTATCAGATGCAATAATCCTTGGCTTATCAACTGCAATAATCCTTGGTTTATCAAGTGCAATAATCCTTGGCTTATCAAGTGCAATAATCCTTGGTTTATCAAGTGCAATAATCCTTGGTTTATCAAGCGCAGTAATCTTTGGCCTATCAAGTGCAATAATCCTTTGTTTATCAAGTGCAATAATCCTTGGTTTATCAAGTGCAATAATCTTTGGTTTATCAGATGCAATAATCCTTGGCTTATCAACTGCAATAATCATTGGTTTATCAAGTGCAATAATCCTTGGCTTATCAAGTACAATAATCATTGGTTTATCAAGTGCAATAATCCTTGGCTTATCAAGTGCAATAATCCTTGGTTTATCAAGTGCAATAATCCTTGGTTTATCAAGCGCAGTAATTTTTGGCCTATCAAGTGCAATAATCCTTGGTTTATCAAGTGCAGTAATCCTTGGCCTATCAAGTGCAATAATCCTTGGTTTATCAAGTGCAATAGTCTTTGGTTTATCGAGTGCAGTAATCCTTAGTTTTCCAAGTGCAGTAATCCTTGGTTTATTAAGAGCAATAATCCTTGGTTTATCGAGTGGAGTAGTCCTTGGTTTATTAATATCAATAATCCTTGAATAATCCAGTGCATTAATCCTTGGCTTATCAAGTGCAACATTCTTTACTATCAAGTGCAATAATCCATGGCTTATCAAGTGCAATAATCCTTGGCTTATCAAGTGCAATAATCCTTGGTTTATCAAGTGCAATAATCCTTTGTTTATCAAGTGCAATAATCCTTTGTTTATCAAGTGCAATAATCCTTTGTTTATCAAGTGCAATAATCCTTGGTTTATCAAGCGCAGTAATCCTTGGCTTATCAAGTGCAATAATCCTTGGTTTATCAAGTGCAATAATCCTTGGTTTATCAAGCGCAGTAATCTTTGGCCTATCAAGTGCAATAATCCTTGGTTTATCAAGTGCAGTAATCCTTGGCCTATCAAGTGCAATAATCCTTGGTTTATCAAGTGCAATAATCCTTGGTTTATCAAGTGTAATAATCCTTGGTTTATCAAGTGCAATAATCCTTGGCTTATCAACTGCAATAATCCTTGGTTTATCAAGTGCAATAATCCTTGGTTTATCAAGCGCAGTAATCCTTGGCCTATCAAGTGCAATAATCCTTGGCTTATCAAGTGCAATAATCCTTGGTTTATCAAGTGCAATAATCCTTTGTTTATCAAGTGCAATAATCCTTTGTTTATCAAGTGCAATAATCCTTTGTTTATCAAGTGCAATAATCCTTGGTTTATCAAGCGCAGTAATCCTTGGCTTATCAAGTGCAATAATCCTTGGTTTATCAAGTGCAATAATCCTTGGTTTATCAAGCGCAGTAATCTTTGGCCTATCAAGTGCAATAATCCTTGGTTTATCAAGTGCAGTAATCCTTGGCCTATCAAGTGCAATAATCCTTGGTTTATCAAGTGCAATAATCCTTGGTTTATCAGATGCAATAATCCTTGGCTTATCAACTGCAATAATCCTTGGTTTATCAAGTGCAATAATCCTTGGCTTATCAAGTGCAATAATCCTTGGTTTATCAAGTGCAATAATCCTTGGTTTATCAAGCGCAGTAATCTTTGGCCTATCAAGTGCAATAATCCTTTGTTTATCAAGTGCAATAATCCTTGGTTTATCAAGTGCAATAATCTTTGGTTTATCAGATGCAATAATCCTTGGCTTATCAACTGCAATAATCATTGGTTTATCAAGTGCAATAATCCTTGGCTTATCAAGTACAATAATCCTTGGTTTATCAAGTGCAATAATTCTTGGTTTATCAAGCGCAGTAATTTTTGGCCTATCAAGTGCAATAATCCTTGGTTTATCAAGTGCAGTAATCCTTGGCCTATCAAGTGCAATAATCCTTGGTTTATCAAGTGCAATAGTCTTTGGTTTATCGAGTGCAGTAATCCTTAGTTTTCCAAGTGCAGTAATCCTTGGTTTATTAAGAGCAATAATCCTTGGTTTATCGAGTGGAGTAGTCCTTGGTTTATTAATATCAATAATCCTTGAATAATCCAGTGCATTAATCCTTGGCTTATCGAGTGCAACATTCTTTACTATCAAGTGCAATAATCCATGGCTTATCAAGTGCAATAATCCTTGGCTTATCAAGTGCAATAATCCTTTGTTTATCAAGTGCAATAATCCTTTGTTTATCAAGTGCAATAATCCTTTGTTTATCAAGTGCAATAATCCTTGGTTTATCAAGCGCAGTAATCCTTGGCTTATCAAGTGCAATAATCCTTGGTTTATCAAGTGCAATAATCCTTGGTTTATCAAGCGCAGTAATCTTTGGCCTATCAAGTGCAATAATCCTTGGTTAATCAAGTGCAGTAATCCTTGGCCTATCAAGTGCAATATTCCTTGGTTTATCAAGTGCAATAGTCCTTGGTTTATCGAGTGCAGTAATCCTTGGTTTTCCAAGTGCAATAATCTTTGGCTTCTTGAGTGCAGTAATCCTTGGTTTGCCAAGAGCAATAGTCCTTGGTTTATCGAGTGCAGTAATCCTTGGTTTTCCAAGTGCAGTAATCCTTGGTTTATTAATAGCAATAATCCTTGGCTTCTTGAGTGCAGTAATCCTTGGTTTGCCAAGAGCAATAGTCCTTGGTTTATCGAGTGCAGTAGTCCTTGGTTTATTAATAGCAATAATCCTTGGCTTATCGAGTGCAGTAATCTAAGTGTTTTTATTTAGTCCTTTAATAAAACCTTTTAATAAAAAAATTTACACTACTACTTTTAAACTACTTAGATTCGAACCTAGGTCGCTGCATTAGCAGTCTGGTCTGTTCAGCTCTAGGCTAGCTCTCATCGAAGTTATCAGTGATGTTGTACCACTTATATAATTCAACACTCACACCAAGTCAGGTAGAGTAAAAAGTCTCACGAAGCAGTTATGACATAATCAATTTCTTAGGCAAGTCAGTACCAGTGTCTATGAAAGTTTACAATATGGTTACGTAATATAAATTCAGTACTGCGCTATGCTTTCACACTCAAAGCTGTGACGCAATTCAATTGAGTGTCAAATTCAGCCAGTACACAGACGATAAATAAAGTGTATTGTGATGCAATCTATTTCAGAATCAGAATTCAACCAGTCAGTTTTTCTGCTAGCATTCTTACGATGCATTTCAAGTCGAAAGAGCTGCTTGACCTTTGCAAAAAAGCATGTTTTTCGAATATTTAATCCCTTTAGCATCAAGCAATTTCTTAGCCACGATGCATGTACTGTCACGGGAAAATTTCTGATCGAACAGTGCAAGTTCGAAGAAAATCGGTTGAGCCGTTTTTGCTAAAATCGATCACACACACACACATACACACACACACATACCGACAGACCATTTTTAGTATATGGATTGCAAAAGCGGACTCCAATTTAACAAAAAATATTATGGGCAGCACTGTTTTTAGTTAACCTAATTAAAATTATTCCTTCAAACTTTATTAACTTACGTATATCAAGTTCAACAGGTCCTGTCGTTTTTTTATTTTACATTTATAATTATCGCTGTATTTTAATCAACAAAACATTATTAAAGGCTTAATGGTTTGTATTCGAAACTTTCAGAGAGCAATGAACCATGACAACTAGTCAAGTTTAAAACCGAGCTTAAATTAATAGATTTAGCCGCAAATCAGAGGGCCCGAGATAGCAGCAAAATGGGAAACCGCTGCTGCCTGCCCTGCCGACGAAACGCAAAGCAGGGTCCGTCAACCCGCCTGATTGAGGCCAACTTCCGGTTTGAGAGCGCACCGGATGTACCGGCCGAGCCGAACCCGAATCACCAGTTTGCTAACAACTACGTCAGGACCACCAAATACAGCCTGCTAACCTTCTTGCCGCTGAACCTGTGGGAGCAGTTCCACCGCTTCGCGAACGTGTACTTCGTCTTCATAGTCGTGCTGAACTTCATGCCGGAGGTGTCCGCATTCGCCAAAGAGTTGGCACCAATTCCTGTTTTATTTGTCCTCTCAGTCACGGCTATCAAAGACGGCTTCGAGAACTACAGGCGATACAAATCCGACAAGAAAATCAATCATCAAAGTTGTCGAGTTTATCGACAATCGAAAAATTGTTTCGTGGACGAGGAATGGCAGAACCTGTGGCCGGGTGACATTGTGCGCCTACACGCGAATGAAGTCATACCGGCGGATATTCTGCTGCTGCACAGCAGTGACACCGCCGGGATCTGCTACATCGAGACGTCCAATATTGATGGTGAAACCAACCTGAAACAGAGGGAGGTCATGCGAGGTCTCGACCTGCGGGTGAGTAGTGACTGCTCGCTAATGGCAACGCTTTTTTATGACTACATAAAAAGTTACAAGGACCAATGATGGTTACAAAGATCATATGGGCCTAATTATTAAAATTTTATTCCAAGGCCTCTTTTTTATTCGAAAATCATAAGAAAAGGAGAATCTAGCACTGACTACTGAAAACTTCTCAACTTCTCAATTACCAAGATCCATTTAAACTGAGTCCGAGAGAATCGCCAGCTACAGAGAAGGGATGCCAGCTAGAGAGAGGTGGGATGCCTGCTACAGAGAGGTGGGATGCCAGCTAGAGAGAGGTGGGATGCCAGCTACAGAGAGGTGGGATGCCAGCTACAGAGAAGGGATGCCAGCTACAGAGAGGTGGGATGCCAGCTAGAGAGAGGTGGGATGCCTGCTACAGAGAGGTGGGATGCCAGCTACAGAGAGGTGGGATGCCAGCTACAGAGAGGTGGGATGCCAGCTACAGAGAGGTGGGATGCCAGCTACAGAGAGGTGGGATGCCAGCTACAGAGAGGTGGGATGCCAGCTACAGAGAGGTGGGATGCCAGCTACAGAGAGGTGGGATGCCAGCTACAGAGAGGTGGGATGCCAGCTACAGAGAGGTGGGATGCCAGCTACAGAGAGGTGGGATGCCAGCTACAGAGAGGTGGGATGCCAGCTACAGAGAGGTGGGATGCCAGCTACAGAGAGGTGGGATGCCAGCTACAGAGAGGTGGGATGCCAGCTACAGAGAGGTGGGATGCCAGCTACAGAGAGGTGGGATGCCAGCTACAGAGAGGTGGGATGCCAGCTACAGAGAGGTGGGATGCCAGCTACAGAGAGGTGGGATGCCAGCTACAGAGAGGTGGGATGCCAGCTACAGAGAGGTGGGATGCCAGCTACAGAGAGGTGGGATGCCAGCTACAGAGAGGTGGGATGCCAGCTACAGAGAGGGGGTGCCATCTATACAGAAGGGGGATGCTAGCTACAGAGAGGGGGCGCCATCTATACGGAAGGGGGATGCTAGCTACAGAGAGGGGGCGCCATCTATACGGAAGGGAGATATGCCAGCTACAGAGAGGGTATGGAAAGTTTTAATTTTGGATTTCAAAAGCTTTTACATAACTTTCTTCTTTATCGACTTCTCATTCAAGCATGATGACCAGCTAAAACTTGTATAGCCCGCACATTCTTGTAGCGCTTGCAAAATAGAATTAGTAATAAATAACTAACGGAATTGCATGCTCAAAACGATAGCTTTGTTATAAACGGAAGTTTAGAAACTATAACAACAACCAAATCCCAATATTGAATAATCTTAACTGTAATTTCAGTTCGGTCCCGATGGGGTAAGACTGAGACTAACTATAGTCTGTGTTCTTTTTTTACTTATTCCTTCTTGTTTGTTTAATCACCTGTGCTTTTATTTTAGATACCTCTTGTTGGCATTTTAGAAGGCTATAAAATTGGTTGTCATGGAAACTAAAGCTCAAATAGCATCAAAGAGTTGTGCTAGTCAAATGATTTAAAACATTTCCAGCTTGTAGTTGCATTTAAGTATGAATCTTGAAAATTGAAGCACATGACCTGTTTCCATGACAACGCTTCGTTGCTGTAATCTGGTCACGTTTGACTTTTTATTAGAAATGTTTTTGCGTTATTTTTGTTTTAATTAGTAAATGACATCAATTTGTGTAGAATAAATTCTACAAATCTTCTCGAGAAATGTAAAACTGAAGACGTAAAATCGATTTGGAAAAACTTCGAAATCCAATTTTGTTATAATGCGATTTCTAAATTGTCATAAGAAAGTTAATATACATGTACGACAATATTAAGTAGATGCACTGCAGCAATTCAGCATTATAGCAGTGCCTCAGCAAGACAATTAACTCTGCATTGCTTCAGTTCACCCAGCTGTAAAATGGGTGCCAGCATTAGCTGGGGTAATTGAGGGTGTGTGGCGACCCCCCAGTCCTTGGACTGAACACCCGTACGCAGCCTTCAGATGCGCCGCGCAATAGCTGCGGCTGAGCTGTCGGTTGCACATCTGCCCATTAGGGCAGGTGTAATCAATTATTATTATTATTTGTACCTCAGAATTAGTAGTTTTACACTGTAGCTCAAACTTACGCTACCCAGTAATTTGTTTTGCTTCACTGAGCATCAACTCAAAACTGGAACCATAAAAACAAAAAACTTGGCGCTAGTTTGAAATTTTAGGACCCATACGTTTTGCTTTTACTTGTGACACAAAAGCTGTGA
>NIVC01002084.1:0-12500 GCA_002269645.1 Macrostomum lignano | reverse complement strand
TCCCACTCCTCTCTCCCTCTCCTCTCTCCTCTCCTCTCTTCCTCTCCTCTCTCCCTCTCATCTCTCCCTCTCCTCTCTCCCTCTCCTCTCTCCCTCTCCTCTCTCCCTCTCCGCTCTCCCTCTCCTCTCTCCCTCTCCTCTCTTCCTCTCCTTTCTCCCTCTCATCTCTCCCTCTCCTCTCTCCCTCTCATCTCTCCCTCTCCTCTCTCCTTCTTCTCTCTCCCTCTCATCTCTCCCTCTCTTCTCTCCCTCTCCGCTCTCCCTCTCCTCTCTCCCTCTCATCTCTCCCTCTCCTCTCTCCCTCTCATCTCTCCCTCTCCTCTCTCCCTCTCCTCTCTTCCTCTCCTCTCTCCCTCTATCTCTCCCTCTCCTCTCTCCCTCTCCGCTCTCCCTCTCCTCTCTCCCTCTCCTCTCTTCCTCTCATCTATCCCTCTCCTCTCTCCCTCTCCGCTCTCCCTCTCATCTCTCCCTCTCATCTCTCCCTCTCCTCTCTCCCTCTCCTCTCTCCCTCTCATCTCTTCCTCTCATCTATCCCTCTCCTCTCTCCCTCTCATCTCTCCCTCTCATCTCTCCCTCTCCTCTCTCCCTCTCCTCTCTCCCTCTCCTCTCTCCCTCTCCTCTCTCCCTCTCCTCTCTCCCTCTCCACTCTGACTTTCGAGTGCGCAGCCACATTCAATTGGGGCCTGTGTGTGCACAAAAATTAGCCAGTGGGTTGTCGAGCGATTCACAGCCATGGAGGGCCAACCCCAAAGGCACTGCACAGAGTGTACGCTTGTATGTGCTTAGGAGTCAGCGGAATGGGCAGAGCTATCAGGACTATCGTGCATAAGTTTATAAGTTTATTGACTGGCAGAAAGTACATCGCGTAGAGAGGCTCGATTAACTATTCGAGAACCAAACTTTGTTTCGACTTGATCAAGGACAACGAGGTGACATTCAGAATCAGCAGCCCATTTTGGTGAAGCCAAGAAACTACCAGTTGGAAATATGTGCGTTTCTTCGGATCGGCGTCAAATTGCTTTGTTTACGGTGTTATTTTTGAGCACGATTTGACTGCAAAGTTGCTTTTAAACAGTTTCACAAAGTTAAAATATCTGCTATTATTGTTGTTTATATTAAACGCATACAAGCTGATTCTTAGAAAAAAAATCGTCATCAAAGTAGTACTGTAACTTCCGCTAGATTAGATATATCAAATGGCGCTTGATTAGATATCAAATGGCGCTTGATTAGATATTAAATGGCGCTTGATTAGATATCAAATGGCGCTTGATTAGATATTAAATGGCGCTTGATTAGATATTAAATGGCGCTTGATTAGATATCAAATGGCGCTTGATTAGATATCAAATAGCGCTTGATTAGATATCAAATGGCGCTTGATTAGATATCAAATGGCGCTTGATTAGATATCAAATGGCGCTTGATTAGATATCAAATAGCGCTTGATTAGATATGTCAAATGGCGCTAGATTAGATATCAAATGGCGCTTGATTAGATATCAAATAGCGCTTGATTAGATATCAAATGGCGCTTGTTTAGATATCAAAAAACACTTGATTAGATATCAAAAAACACTTGATAAGATATCAAATGGCGCTTGATTAGATATCAAATGGCGCTTGATTAGATATCAAAAAACACTTGATTAGATATCAAATGGCGCTTGATTAGATATCAAATGGCGCTTGATTAGATATCAAATGGCGCTTGATTAGATATGTCAAATGGCGCTAGATTAGAAATCAAATGGCGCTTGATTAGATATCAAAAAACACTTGATTAGATATCAAATAGCACTTGATTAGATATCAAATAGCGCTTGATTAGATATCAAATGGCGCTTGATTAGATATCAAATGGCGCTTGATAAGACATCAAATGGCGCTTGATTAGACATCAAATGGCGCTTGATGAGATATCAAATGGCGCTTGATTAGACATCAAATGGCGCATGATTAGACATCAAATGGCGCTTGATGAGATATCAAATGGCGCTTGATTAGATATCAAATAGCGCTTGATTAGATATCAAATAGCACTTGATTAGATATCAAATAGCGCTTGATTAGATATCAAATGGCGCTTGATAAGACATCAAATGGCGCTTGATTAGATATAAAAAAACACTTGATTAGATATCAAATGGCGCTTGATTAGATATCAAATAGCGCTTGATTAGATATGTCAAATGGCGCTAGATTAGAAATCAAATGGCGCTTGATTAGACATCAAATGGCGCTTGATGAGATATCAAATGGCGCTTGATTAGATATCAAATGGCGCTTGATTAGATATGTCAAATGGCGCTAGATTAGAAATCAAATGGCGCTTGATTAGACATCAAATGGCGCTTGATGAGATATCAAATGGCGCTTGATTAGATATCAAATGGCGCTTGATTAGATATCAAATGGCGCTTGATTAGATATCAAAAAACACTTGATTAGATATCAAATAGCACTTGATTAGATATCAAATAGCGCTTGATAAGATATCAAATAGCGCTTGATTAGATATCAAATGGCGCTTGATAAGACATCAAATGGCGCTTGATTAGACATCAAATGGCGCTTGATGAGATATCAAATGGCGCTTGATTAGACATCAAATGGCGCATGATTAGACATCAAATGGCGCTTGATGAGATATCAAATGGCGCTTGATTAGATATCAAATGGCGCTTGATTAGATATGTCAAATGGCGCTAGATTAGACATCAAATGGCGCTTGATTAGATATCAAATGGCGCTTGATAAGACATCAAATGGCGCTTGATTAGACATCAAATGGCGCTTGATGACATATCAAATGGCGCTTGATTAGATATCAAATGGCGCTTGATTAGATATCAAATGGCGCTTGATTAGATATCAAAAAACACTTGATTAGATATCAAATAGCACTTGATTAGATATCAAATAGCGCTTGATTAGATATCAAATAGCGCTTGATTAGATATCAAATAGCGCTTGATTAGATATCAAATAGCGCTTGATTATATATCAAATAGCGCTTGATTAGATATCAAATAGCGCTTGATGAGATATCAAATGGCGCTTGATTAGATATCAAATGGCGCTTGATTAGACATCAAATGGCGCTTGATTAGATATCAAATGGCGCTTGATTAGATATATCAAATGGCGCTAGATTAGATATATCAAATGGCGCTAGATTAGAATCAAATGGCGCTTGATTAGATATCAAATGGCGCTTGATTAGATATGTCAAATGGCGCTAGATTAGAAATCAAATGGCGCTTGATTAGATATCAAATGGCGCTTGATTAGATATCAAATAGCGCTTGATAAGATATCAAATAGCGCTTGATTAGATATGTCAAATGGCGCTAGATTAGACATCAAATGGCGCTTGATTAGATATCAAATGGCGCTTGATTAGATATCAAATAGCGCTTGATAAGATATCAAATAGCGCTTGATTAGATATGTCAAATGGCGCTAGATTAGATATCAAATGGCGCTTGATTAGATATCAAATGGCGCTAGATTAGATATGTCAAATGGCGCTAGATTAGATATCAAATGGCGCTTGATTAGATATCAAATGGCGCTTGATTAGATATGTCAAATGGCGCTAGATTAGATATCAAATGGCGCTTGATTAGATATCAAATGGCGCTTGATTAGAAATCAAATAGCACTTGATTAGATATCAAATGGCGCTTGATTAGATATCAAATAGCGCTTGATTAGATATCAAATAGCGCTTGATAAGATATCAAATGGCGCTTGATTAGACATCAAATGGCGCTTGATGAGATATCAAATGGCGCTTGATTAGATATCAAATAGCGCTTGATTAGATATCAAATAGCGCTTGATTAGATATCAAATAGCGCTTGATTAGATATCAAATAGCGCTTGATTAGATATCAAATAGCGCTTGATTAGATATCAAATGGCGCTTGATTAGATATCAAATAGCGCTTGATTAGAAATCAAATAGCGCTTGATTAGATATCAAATGGCGCTTGATTAGACATCAAATGGCGCTTGATTAGATATCAAATGGCGCTTGATTAGATATATCAAATGGCGCTAGATTAGACATCAAATGGCGCTTGATTAGACATCAAATGGCGCTTGATTAGATATCAAATGGCGCTTGATTAGATATCAAATAGCGCTTGATAAGATATGTCAAATGGCGCTAGATTAGATATCAAATGGCGCTTGATTAGATATCAAATGGCGCTAGATTAGATATGTCAAATGGCGCTAGATTAGATATCAAATGGCGCTTGATTAGATATCAAATGGCGCTTGATTAGATATGTCAAATGGCGCTAGATTAGATATCAAATGGCGCTTGATTAGATATCAAATGGCGCTTGATTAGAAATCAAATAGCACTTGATTAGATATCAAATGGCGCTTGATTAGATATCAAATAGCGCTTGATTAGATATCAAATAGCGCTTGATAAGATATCAAATGGCGCTTGATTAGACATCAAATGGCGCTTGATGAGATATCAAATGGCGCTTGATTAGATATCAAATAGCGCTTGATTAGATATCAAATAGCGCTTGATTAGATATCAAATAGCGCTTGATTAGATATCAAATAGCGCTTGATTAGATATCAAATAGCGCTTGATTAGATATCAAATGGCGCTTGATTAGATATCAAATAGCGCTTGATTAGAAATCAAATAGCGCTTGATTAGATATCAAATGGCGCTTGATTAGACATCAAATGGCGCTTGATTAGATATCAAATGGCGCTTGATTAGATATATCAAATGGCGCTAGATTAGACATCAAATGGCGCTTGATTAGACATCAAATGGCGCTTGATTAGATATCAAATGGCGCTTGATTAGATATCAAATAGCGCTTGATAAGATATCAAATAGCGCTTGATTAGATATGTCAAATGGCGCTAGATTAGACATCAAATGGCGCTTGATTAGATATCAAATAGCGCTTGATTAGATATCAAATAGCGCTTGATAAGATATCAAATAGCGCTTGATTAGATATGTCAAATGGCGCTAGATTAGACATCAAATGGCGCCTAAATTAGATATCAAATGACGCTTGATGAGATATCAAATGGCGCCTAAATTAGATATCAAATGAAGCTTGATTAGATATCAAACGTCGCCTAAATCAGATATCAAATGGTACAAAAATTTAGTTTTGATTATATCCTTGGGAATACTCAAAGGAATTTTCAATTTCAACAGTCAAATAATATCAAAAACCTTTTTATTCTATCACATCAACAACATAATAGATATGGTGGCTTGATTAAAAGTACAAAAAGAACTATAGTGATCCCTACGCCTAATGCTGAATGGGTTCATAGGGCGGTTATCCAGTGTAAATGCAATAGAGTTCTATTCAGCTATGATGCAGGCAGTATTGCTAGGCCATGACTATATAGTCTCTCTCTATATATAGTATATTATGTAGTTTCCGTAAGCCCCAGCTTTGAGTCCCTTACAGCCCTCCTGGTCCTGCTTGACGACTAAACTCATGTATTATTAATAACTTGGAGTGCTTGAGTGGCAGTTGGGATGGTTGGGAAAAGAGTAGAGAGGTAGGCAGTGAGGGCAGAGCTAGGAAAATGAGTTGGTGGACTAGCAGGTAACTCTCAGGCAGCTTCAAGGCAGTCTTGATCTATATATCTATAACAGATTTATTAAAAAATTTAGCATATACGCTGCGTATACAGTAACACAGCGGATACAGAGGGTTACTGCCTATATTGTGGCATTAGGGCGCCCCTTGGTGCTGGCGCCACTTAGTGCTGGCGCCACTTGGTGCTGGCGCCACTTGGTGCTGGCGCC
Source organism: Macrostomum lignano (assembly GCA_002269645.1). Taxonomy (NCBI): domain Eukaryota; kingdom Metazoa; phylum Platyhelminthes; family Macrostomidae; genus Macrostomum; species Macrostomum lignano. Next base: position 6,676 of record NIVC01002084.1, on the reverse strand, counting down.
ACTTGGTGCTGGCGCCACTTGGTGCTGGCGCCACTTGGTGCTGGCGCCACTTGGTGCTGGCGCCACTTGGTGCTGGCGCCACTTGGTGCTAAAGCCCCTTGGTGCTAAAGCCCCTTGGTGCTAAAGCCTTTTGGTGCTAAAGCCTTTTGGTGCTAAAGCCTTTTGGTGCTAAAGCCTTTTGGTGCTAAAGCCCTTTGGTGCTAAAGCCTTTTGGTGCTAAAGCCCCTTGGTGCTAAAGCCCCTTGGTGCTAAAGCCCCTTGGTGCTAAAGCCCCTTGGTGCTAAAGCCCTTGGTGCTAAAGCCCCTTGGTGCTAAAGCCTTTTGGTGCTAAAGCCCTTTGGTGCTAAAGCCTTTTGGTGCTAAAGCCCCTTGGTGCTAAAGCCCCTTGGTGCTAAAGCCTTTTGGTGCTAAAGCCTTTTGGTGCTAAAGCCTTTTGGTGCTAAAGCCTTTTGGTGCTAAAGCCCTTTGGTGCTAAAGCCTTTTGGTGCTAAAGCCCCTTGGTGCTAAAGCCCCTTGGTGCTAAAGCCCCTTGGTGCTAAAGCCCCTTGGTGCTAAAGCCCCTTGGTGCTAAAGCCCCTTGGTGCTAAAGCCTTTTGGTGCTAAAGCCCTTTGGTGCTAAAGCCTTTTGGTGCTAAAGCCCCTTGGTGCTAAAGCCCCTTGGTGCTAAAGCCCCTTGGTGCTAAAGCCCTTGGTGCTAAAGCCCCTTGGTGCTAAAGCCTTTTGGTGTTAAAGCCCCTTGGTGCTAAAGCCCCTTGGTGCTAAAGCCCCTTGGTGCTAAAGCCCCTTGGTGCTAAAGCCCCTTGGTGCTAAAGCCTTTTGGTGCTAAAGCCTTTTGGTGCTAAAGCCCCTTGGTGCTAAAGCCCCTTGGTGCTAAAGCCCCTTGGTGCTAAAGCCCCTTGGTGCTAAAGCCCCTTGGTGCTAAAGCCCCTTGGTGCTAAAGCCCCTTGGTGCTAAAGCCCCTTGGTGCTAAAGCCCCTTGGTGCTAAAGCCCCTTGGTGCTAAAGCCCCTTGGTGCTAAAGCCCCTTGGTGCTAAAGCCCCTTGGTGCTAAAGCCCCTTGGTGCTAAAGCCCCTTGGTGCTAAAGCCCCTTGGTGCTAAAGCCCCTTGGTGCTAAAGCCCCTTGGTGCTAAAGCCCCTTGGTGCTAAAGCCCCTTGGTGCTAAAGCCCCTTGGTGCTAAAGCCCCTTGGTGCTAAAGCCTTTTGGTGTTAAAGCCCCTTGGTGCTAAAGCCTTTTGGTGTTAAAGCCCCTTGGTGCTAAAGCCCCTTGGTGCTAAAGCCCCTTGGTGCTAAAGCCTTTTGGTGTTAAAGCCCCTTGGTGCTGGCGCCCCCTGGTGCTGGCGTCCCGCTGCGTCCCGAAGACACGATCCATTCCCCAAGCAATATCCAGGCTGCATCACTGCTATCTAGATATTTACATATTTTAAACTTATGATAGAGCCAGCAGAAAAGTAGTATATTTGCAGTAAATTTTCACAATCATGTCAATTTGTTGTCTCAGTTTACAGTTTCTATGCACGTTAATATACTTTTTTGTTTGCTTGCTTGAAACAAAAGTTTGATAAATTATGCTTTTAGCGTGTTGTTTAACTATTGTTAATTATGTATGGATCTTGCAGTTTTGATTTGGGAAATGGAAATTTCTTAATTTGCAATCCTCCCCACCGCAATGTCAGGTGACAGCAGGTCCAGCATCAATAGCCAGAAGCCCATTCTGGATTCGACCACAAAAAAGAAGGAACAGATGTTTAACAACTCGGTTATTGATTCGGTGAGCACCCGTTTTGGCGCTGGGGTGAAGTGAAGTGAATTAGTGAATTGGTGAATGACTGACTGGTGTGAATGAGCTGTTGGAGTGAATCAGTGACTTGAGTGAATGAGTGAATTGAGTGAACGAGTGACTGGAGTGAACGAGTGACTGGAGTGAATGAGTGACTCGAGTGAATGAGCGACTGGAGTGAATGAGTGACTCGAGTGAATGAGTGACTGGAGTGAATGAGTGACTGGAGTGAATGAGTGACTCGAGTGAATGAGTGACTGGAGTGAATGAGTGACTCGAGTGAATGAGCGACTGGAGTGAATGAGCGACTGGAGTGAATGAGCGACTGGACTGAATGGGTGACTGGAGTGAATGAGTGACTGGAGTGACTGGAGTGAATGAGCGACTGGAGTGAATGAGCGACTGGAGTGACTGGAGTGAATGAGTGACTAGATTGAATGAGTGACTCGAGTGAATGAGTGACTGGAGTGAATGAGTGACTGGAGTGAATGAGTGACTAGATTGAATGAGTGACTCGAGTGAATGAGTGACTAGATTGAATGAGTGACTCGAGTGAATGAGTGACTGGAGTGAATGAGCGACTGGACTGAATGGGTGACTGGAGTGAATGAGTGACTGGAGTGACTGGAGTGAATGAGCGCTGGAGTGAATGAGCGACTGGAGTGAATGAGCGACTGGAGTGACTGGAGTGAATGAGTGACTAGATTGAATGAGTGAATTGAGTGAATGAGTGACTGGAGTGAATGAGCGACTGGAGTGAATGAGTGACTGGAGTGAATGAGCGACTGGAGTGAATGAGTGACTCGAGTGAATGAGTGACTGGAGTGAATGAGCGACTGGAGTGAATGAGCGACTGGAGTGAATGAGTGACTGGAGTGAATGAGTGACTCGAGTGACTGGAGTGAATGAGTGACTAGATTGAATGAGTGAATTGAGTGAACGAGTGACTGGAGTGAATGAGCGACTGGAGTGAATGAGCGACTCGAGTGAATGAGTGACTGGAGTGAATGAGCGACTGGAGTGAATGAGCGACTGGAGTGAATGAGCGACTGGAGTGAATGAGCGACTGGAGTGAATGAGTAAATGGAGTGTCTGAATGACTGAGTGACTGAGTGAATGAATGTGTGAGTAAAGAATCACCCAAGCAACCCCCACCGTTTACAACAGCCCGCAGACGACAGCGGCGCCCCCCTGACAACGTTGCACGCCTCCCCGATGAGCGGGATCCGCGGTGAACTCGCCTCGATGTCATTTCAACCCAGCAGCGGGGACAGACAGACTCTGTTCGACTTCTTCCTAGTCATGTCAGTCTGCAACTCCGTTGTGGTATCCATGAACAAAAACCAGTCCGACCCGGAGACGACACAGTCGCAGCCAGACTCGCTGCAGTCTCAAACAAAAAGAAAAAGTCTAAAAAATCCAAGAAGAAAAGGCGACGGGGAAACAGTCGAGACGGAGACAACGGCGAATCGGATAGAGAGCAACCACGGCGACGGAATGGCAACGATTCTGAGACCGACACGGAGGCGACGAGATTGCGTCAGAGACATCGGCGGGACGATCCAACGTCAGCAGCTGTCGCCGAAGATGCACCCGACGACGTCGTAGATCCGTCGACAACTAGTAAAAAGCGACGAAGAAGTTTGTCGAGACAGCGCGGCGGCCTCGCCGAACTGCCGCCGCTTGGCGATGGACGAGCAACAACGACAACAGCTAATGCCGGATTTTCGGCGCCTAACGACGAGGTTGGAACGCCGGTACGAGGTCGGGCGGGCCGAGCGAGACGAGGTCGAGACGGCGGTGACAGCGGAGTTGAAGAGTGCAGGTATGAAGTGAAGATGTGTTATTAAGCGGGAATTCTTAGCTGAGTGATATCGAATCGGTCGCTTGTTTCAAAGGACCCGAGTTCGATTCCCGGTGGCGGGTCTGCAAGAAGTGATATCAACTGTAACTTTAACAAAGTTAATTGCCGATATTTATCGTAAAAGGCTTTTAGCAATTTACATGTACATATCGATCAAATAGAGTACATAGACGCGTACTTTTAAATGATATTTCTCAGTGTCGTTTAAGCAGGAAAGGTTTGTTGCCGATATGTAGTGTATATAACTTTATGCACTGTTGTAAGGAAGTTGTTAAAATGGGCTTAGGATGAGAATTCTGATGGTTACACGTCATTAAGCTAAGAAATTATAAAATAGGATATCATAAAGCCAATGAGTCAAGCTGTACGTGCCATTTTTATGAGTTTAGACACAGTACATGTATAACTTTATGTAAGGATATAAAATTTACATCTTTAAGTTTAAAAATGATTTCGGCCTGCCTCCTATAAAAACCAATAGCTAGCAATTTTTGTGCTAAAAAATGAAATCCTCCTATCTCCGTAATGTGTTTTTTTTCCGGTAAACCTGCCTCCTAACATTTTCCAAGAAACGTATAGTGCCCCGTCCTACTTAAGTAGTTCTTGATGCGTACCTGTATTACCAGTATTTATCAAAGTACATTGGATGTACTTTTAAATGATATTTCGTAGCGTAGATAAATTTATACACACTGTTGAAAGGAACCGCTTGAAAATGAGTTTAAGATGTTCATTCTGAAATTCTGAGACTCACGTGGCCACCCCAAATCTATACCAAAGGTACTCGGACTCAACCCTGCTCGAATCGTACGTGGCCGAAAGTCCGGACGAGGCGGCTCTGGTGAAAACCGCCTGCGAGTATGGCATGAAGCTGGTGCAGCGAGGCCCAGATTTCTGTTCCGTGTGGCTGCCGGCTCAGGTCACGTGACCATCGAGGTGCTCCACGTGCTGCCATTCGACTCGGACAGGAAGCGAATGTCGGTGATTGTGAGGCACCCGGTGACCGGCCAGGTCATTCTGCTCACCAAAGGTGCGGATAGCGCAATATTTAGCCGGCTCAAAGAAGAGGACTCAAATGGTGAGTACTGCACACCGTTTTCTAGGTAAAAATTGATCTTTTTAAAGTACATCTTTCTTAGGGAATAGCAATTAGCTATAAATCGTACTTTTATAGGAAGCAAACGGTTCTTATTTAATGAATTCTGATTTGAAAGTTATCGTTTCCAAATAATAACAGTTAGATTAAAATTAAAAAACTAAAACTAAATTCAAAGTACAATAAGCGTTAGTATCAACCATACAGTAAGCGTATGAATTTATTTCAATTTTATAATCATATTATTTTATTAATTTATTTATTTAAAAACTTCATTAATAGTCACAATGATAGTAAATTAACTCTTTGTCGCTAATAAAATCAAATAGGTTAATAAAATTAACATTCAATTATCGATTTTACATGTCTAAATAGATTTAATATAATTATTAATTTTTTTTAATACAGATTTAGTATAATGAAACAGCCAATATAATTAGCTAGTTATTCTACATTCAATCCTATTATTAATAGATTATATTACGTATATTAAATTTATTAATCTCATCTAAGTAAAACAAAAGTACATTCTGAACACGTAATTAAAGTACATTAAGACACTTTTATAGCTACAGGTTACAATTCTGAGACATAATTCTGAAAAATATTCACGGCCAAAAGGACACACACATGCACGAACTATTTAAACAGTTAAAATTCAAAAGTTCCCCGGGAATGATTTGGTGGTGATAAGTTGGGTTTGAGAATCGCCTCAAACTGGGCAATATCCCGCTGTGCAAAGCTTAAAGTAGCGCTGTCCAACGCCCAATGCAGTACCTAACTGAGCTCACCTGCTAAAAATGAGTGAAGAGTTGTAGTTGCCAAGTCCTCAGCTGTGTTACCATGGCATCTGCTGGTAGGTGGAGCAAGAGATTTTGCTACTGTATAGCCGCCAAGATTAACCACATGTACGAAATTTTAGTCTGCAAAATTAGCTGTGCAGTTCTATTGTAGTTTTCCAACTCCAACCTCCCCGTGTCCTGCATATAGAGTCAGTGCAGCCCAGCTATAGAAAATGTCGGCATGTATCCATAGAAGCTGGAAAATTATCGATTGCTACTAAGAATTTTTTTAGCTTAACTGATTTTAGAAGTACAATGGTTGGTTGCGGGTTGTGTTAGTTAATTGGCTGGCTGCCAGAATTTAGACAGAATTTAAGACACACTAGAATATAAGACAACAAGACCGAACCCGAATTTACGAAGTACTTGATTGATGAGTTGATTTATTCGTCGTTGATATTTTAATTTGTAGATCTTGTGGTGGATAGCTTGATTTCATGATTAATTGTTGATTGACTGACTGATTTTTTGTTTAAGTGCTTCTTGGATAGATAATTGATGATTGATTGAATTGACTGATGAATGATTGACTATAGATTGATTGATCGATTGATTGATTGATGATTGGTTGAATATATGATCGATTAATTGACTGATTGATTGATTGATTGATTGATTGATTGATTGATTGATTGATTGATGGACTGATTGATTTATTGATTGATTGATTGATTGATTGATGATTGATTGATGGACTGATTGATTTATTGATGGACTGATTGATTTATTGATGGACTGATTGATTTATTGATGGACTGATTGATTTATTGATTGATTGATTGATTGATTGATTGATTGATGGACTGATTGATTGATTGATGGACTGATTGATTGATTGATGGACTGATTGATTGATTGATGGACTGATTGATTGATTGTTGATGGACTGATTGATTGATTGATTGATTGATTGATTGATGACTGATTGATTGATTGATGGACTGATTGATTGATTGATGACTGAATTGATTGATTGATTGATTGAATAGACTGATTGATTGATTGATGGACTGAATTGATTGATTGATGGACTGATTGATTGATTGATTGATGGACTGATTGATTGATTGATTTGATTGATTGATTGATTGATGGAC